>JAQIVE010006747.1:0-11189 GCA_034698285.1 Sminthurinus bimaculatus | reverse complement strand
AATATGGACAAAGAAGGGGAAGCCAAGGCTAAATGTTTGAAGCTAGAACCCCACTCTCCTAAAATGAGAAATGTGAGTTAAATTTGCTTCATTTTGTGATTATAATATTTTTCTTTTTTCATAGTCATAACTAAATTTCAACTTTCGTGATTCTATTATTTTGAAAACTTACTTGCATCATTATTGAAATGTGAAGTTGGATGTCCAAATATTTATCATTTATATGCATACTTACTTTACAGAATATTTCAGATGTAAATGCATATTTAAAATTTAGCATGTATAAACTATTTCCTGTATGATTCCCTTTGTATTTTAGAAAAAGTTTCCTCAAAAGCGAGGTGATGAAATGTCTAGCAAAGACACGGGAGTTGGAGAGGATGATGTCGAGACTAAACTTTTGAAAGTAGAACCACCCCCACGAAACCCACTTCAAATGGGGAGTGTAAGTAAAATTGAATTATTTTGTGGTTTTAATAGTTTGTCTTGTCAATGGTTATAAATGAGTTGCAAATTGTATGAATTTAAAAAACAACATTAAAACGAAGCAGATCAAAGTAAACTATTTTTATTGTTCTACTAAATCAATTTATTGGTTCAAATTTGTTTGTAGATTCTTGAAAAAATATTCTCCTTTCTGGATGGGAACTCAATAAAAAATGCCCGTCTAGTGAAAAAATCTTGGAGTGTTGAAGGGGTCAAAATGCTCATCACCAAATGCTTCGTAAAAATTCCACCGGAACTACAAAATCAAAAACTTCGTTTGCGAAGTAAGAGCAAGAAGATAGATGAGTTTAAAGCTTTTTTATCACACAAAGCAAGTGATGTTTCGATGATTCCGAACATTTCTATTGGATCTGCTGCTGATGTTGAAATTTGGAAATCTTTGAGAGTTCTTGGACCACAATTGAAATCACTAAAGTTAAGCATTATTGATGACGAAGCAGAGTTGTTACGAAACCTTTTGAATCTTCTTCCAGCCATCAAGTACTTAAGCTTTAAAGGCCTCAAAAACTTGAATGTAGTATCTGACGTGCCACAATCGATCATGAAAGTTCTTACCTCTGTAATGTCTGAATCTGAGAAGAGTCAAAACCCTCTCGTCATTTCCTTCATGCCCGTAGTTTTTAGTACTGTGGAGGAGATGGAGGTTATTGAAAAGTTCTCCGAGTGTAAAAACATCATGATTGAAAAACTACATGCTATGATGTGTAGGTTAAGAGGCTTTGAGGCTCGAATTGGCAACATTATGAAGAAACTTCTATTAACAAGCTCAAATATTCTCAAAAAACTATCACTGCTCACTTGTGAGAAACTTTTGCCTCTCCTGGAGTTTCCCTGTATGACGGCACTCACCCACATCAAGTTGTATTTCTCCCATTATCATATTGCTGAATTGTTTTGCTGCAAATTTCATCCGACCTTCCGATTTTCAGAGAATGTCCCCAATCTACAGAAAATTAAAATTTCAACGTCAAAACCTAAATCTATGCCCGGCGAAGTATTGTACGCAAATCTATTTGAAAACACGGGCGATGCTCCCTTAGTCAAGCATTTATGTTGCGAGGACATTCCTCCAAATTCCTCCATTGACCGTCTCCTGCAATGTTTTCCAAATGTTGAAAACTTCCTGTTGAGGCGGTGGTGCTCTGAAACCATATCGCGCTCTCTCTTTAACTACGGAAAAAATCTGAAGACTGTGGACGTTTATTTTCGTTTGAACTATGAAAACTTTGATTCTTTGGACTCCATTTTCACTGGATTTACTCCAGATACTGTGAGCAAGATCAAGGAGACGCCAAACTTGGACACTTATACATTTGAGGAATTGGAACAGTTGAGAGTCAACCCATCCATTTTGAATCTTAAAGGTAACCTATATTTGCATATTTCTTTGGCTGCTTAAAAATGGCAAGTTCTGAAACTATGTTGATGCTTTTATCGCTTGTTTATGTAATTTTAGATTATAATTACAAGAACTATAATTCATGATATTTTGTTGTGTTATATTTAGAATTGAAGGAGCTTAATATTTGGCTTACAATTACTGGTACCGGTTTAAGGAATCTGAGAAAAAGGCTTCTCATGGTCGCTGCAGTGTATGGTTTCAGGATGCTCAGGGATCTCGAAGTTTCCATCATGGTTGCCGAAGACGAAGGTAATTTAGGGAAAAAATATGAGAACAACAAAAAATCTTTATGCATTTTAAGGGCTTGATTTTAACTTCGGCATCAATGTGTAACGTACTTTTAACATGATGTAGCATGTAAAAATGTTTTTCTTTCTTTATAGCTACCAGAATTGCTTTGGATGAAGTGTCTAAACTTCCCAACGTCATGGTGTGGTTCTCGAAAAAGTAAATCCCTTCTGATACGGAAGTAAAGTTAAATGTTTAAATTGTTCTTCCATTTAATTTAACTTACTTTTAACTTATTTTTACTTGCATTTTGCAACGTAATTCTAAAATATCGTACTTTGACGTCTTTACATTTTATTGTAATTTAATATCCTGTCAATACATGAATTCGGCAGTTGTAATTTACTTTAGTTTTTCAAGGCTACAAGATGACCATTGTTGCTGAGAGGACAATATATTATATCATAACTTATTATTTCATCCTCTTTGATATGAACTTCTGAACTAAACATAATTGTTTTGATCAATCATAAAAATTCTTATGCATTCTTGAACAAATAAAGTCGCTCTTTTATTTTACTTATGAATCTTTAAAACCAGCAACAGTTAGTTTTTGCCGTTTGAGAAAGTTGATTACTGACTAACTTTCCGTTAGTTTTAGAGATTACTTAACTGCCTACTTTATCTTAAGTGGGACAATCAACACCGACCAACTACAGTCCGAGCCATGGCATCAAATTTGCCGAATCCTTTCCATATTTGGAGATTTTTTTACTTCCTAATTCGCCCCGTCCCAATAATTAAATATTACATCTCGGGACAAAATAGGAAGTTAAAAAATTGGCAAATTCGGAGAAAACCAATTCTCCATATTTGGCGAATTCGGAAAATATGGAGAAAAAATTCTCAAGTGCTTCAAAAAGTCTCCACAAATTTCCGCACAAACGTGATCCTGAAAAAGGGTTCCTCAGTTAAAACTTAACCTTTCTTAGTCAAGTTAGTGGAGGTTTTGTTATCAATCTATTTATAAAAAATTAGTTAATATTGATTAAATTTAATCGTGGTCACTCACGTGGTCTCGTGCTAATAGGGTAGCACTCCCTCTCTGCTTGGCCAGTGAATCCCTCCAGACAATAGCAGCGAGTCACGTGCTCCTCCGTTTTACATAAACTGTTGACTCCGCAAGCTTAAACAGTAGAAAAATCAAAAATATTTACTAAGTAAATTTTTTGAGGTATTATTCATAAAAATATTCCAATCGGCGTTGAACTTTGACCCTAAATTTTAAAGTTATTTCCATACTCACCGTTTCGGTTCAAACACCCATCCATACACTTTCTGCCGTGACAAGTCTGGTTTTTGGGACAGTCCGAGTGAACCAAACAGGTCAAAGGTCGACAGCCTACGTATGGGTTTCCTGTAGGAAACAACACATATTATAGTTTTTTGGAAATTCAAGAGCAAGAATTATTTTCAAAATTCAAAGTAGGGCTAAAAGCCCCAAAAAAAAGGATTTTGTCCAGTAATACTTGATTTTACCGTAAGTATCGGGCATACAGGTGCAGAGGGCAGAACCGTTGCTTGCGTCCCTGCAAATTGTGTTGGGGCCGCATCTTCGTCAATAGCAAAAGTACGAAAGAAAAAAGTCCATGTTTATTAAGAAAAGTAACGTAATTTTCATGATATTTTATAAAAGATGCGTAATTATCTATAAAAAGTTAAAAACACACCCTTAAAAAAATTTATTCCAAAATTTCATGAAATTTTGACACGATTTTGGTCGACGATCCTGTCGATTTTTGTCAAATTTCAAAGTGATTTTGAAGAAATATCATGAAAATCCCATGAAAAGATCAATCTTGTCTAATTTCGTTAAAGTTTTTTGAGATTTGATGCTATTTTTCTCTAAGGGTATTTCTTAAAAATACTCGAAATTCAGTAAATAATTCATTGAATTAAAATTTAAGTTGGCTCACGTGCTAGACAAGCAAGGATTGTGGGGCAAATCCTGTTTTTCATAACAAGCGGTGTAGGGATCCCCCAAATTACTTCCAACGTTACAACGACAGATGGCTCGACCGTCGCCTTAAAAAATTAAAAGATGAAAACAAAAATTTTAAAAAGCGGCGTCAAATAATCTCAATTTTTTTTCGCTTTTTTGTTGGCAAAATTGCGCTATTCAGTAAAATACGAAATCTCATCTACGATTTTTGAAAGCTGCCCGATTTTGATTCAATTCAAAAGTTCTTACCCAAAACTGTGCACTGGGCATTTCGCCCACAGGTCAAATATTTACAAGGGTCGGAGGTCGCGGAGCTTGGCCCGGTGTTAATTCTAAAGGTCGTGCTTTCAAAAGTGGACGTGCTCAGACTGTTGTTTATGTTGTTGTTTTCCACTTTGGTTGGACTTGAGTGGACTCGAATCGGCCTACATTCGTCAAAGGGATCTCCTTCTAAAATTGGTAAAAAGCGGCAAATGTTTTCATTTTTTCAGACAAAACTCAAATTTCGAAAAAAATACGGCATTAATTTTACGGTGTCAGCTTACCGTAGCCCACGTCACAGGAACAAATGGGCGAGTGATTGAGGGTGTGACACTTGGTATGACGCCCACAAACCCCGGTTGTACAAGGGTCACTACACGCCCCCAAAATACAAGCCTCGTTGTGCCCACACTCGCGATTTTTCGAACATTGACGAGCCACACAGTTTGGCGGGGTCTGGAAAAAATTTTTTTTCAAAAAATGTCCAATTTTAAAAAATTTACCACTTTATACTTTTTTGACCTAAATGTATTACAATTTTTTTTAAAATGCGCAAAAATCTATCAAATTTATGAAAAAAAGGAAGCTAACCCCATAAAATCCCATTTTACACGAGCAGATGAGAACTTTGCCCACCATTTTGCACTCGCCATTTGACCCACAGGGCGAGGGGCTGATTGAGCAAGGATCCTTATCCAAATGACTGCTATTGTTGCTAAACATGTTGCTAGGGTGCGTAATAATATGCTCCGGTAAAGTTGGAGGAATTGTAGGAGCGGCCACACATTTTTCATATGGGTCACCAACTATTGAGAAACAATAAATTTTCATAATTAAAAAGTTTTTGAATAATCCCTTCAAAAAAAGTTTACTTTTTTCCCATTGCTAAGCAATTACCATAACTTTCCGGACAAATACATTCCGGAATGTGATTAAAAACTCGACAGAGAGCATTTGATCCACAAACATTGTCACACGGAGAAGCGCATCGACCCTCAATACACGATTTGTTCAGAGGACAGTCCACATTTTTTCGACAGGGGCCATCGGCAAATTGCTCCGGCTCCTTTTCCGTCGTCTCATCCATAACCGGGACTGTCGACGTTATTGTGGCCATTGATGTTGGTGTCGTTGGTATTGTTGTTGTTGTCATCGTCGTTGCTATGACTGTAACCGGTGGAGCTGGAGAAGTTGACATTGACGTTGAGGCAGGAGCCAAAGTTGACGAGATTTGGTCAGCCTCTGAGTTCAAATTTACCAGTTCAAACTCAATGTAGCGCATCGTATTGTTGAAGGCGGCGGAGCAAAGGTACATTCCTTGAGGATCCGCAAAATCCCGGGTTTTGAGGTGAAACCCCGTTTTTGGACTGTAAAAAAGCAAAAAACGCACATTTTGACAAAAAATTACGTAAAAATAATATTTTACATTAAAAAATGAATTTTCAAAATTTTTTACACAGATTTAATTCTAAAATTTATGGATCATCTTAAAAACAAAAATAATCGAGATTCTGACTTGTAAGATATCGAATCGTTCAAGGGACAGTTTAAGAGGCCCTGAAAGTAAAAACAAAAATTTTAATTTTAATCCAGCTCAAAATGTGCCGAAAAGGGCCCCAAAATTTTTAAAGGGCGATGGGAAATTTTTCAATTATTTTTGTATGGTAATTACGTTGACGGATTTTTGGAGACCGACCATAGCCCTTGGGTTTGAGACGGAGCAGGGAATTCTAACCGTGGGATCCGTCTTGAAAAAGTAGACCTTGTGTCCTCCAGAGGAAGTGAACAAGGTTGGACCTAAAAAATCAAATCAAGAGCATCTTTTTACTTTTTTACATCAAATAGGTATGCATAATTTTTTTACAAGTCTGGGCTTTCCAGTTTAATAAAAGTAATTGTAAAAGTATAATAAGGAAAAAGTTTAATTTTTAAAACAAATTAGAAAGAAATTGTGTGGTCTAGTCACTCTTTCCTCCGGGTTGAGTCACTAAACAACACAATCTGTGATTTGAAAAGCAACCGCATCGGGAGTTTGGCTTATAGCGGCGTCAAAATTTGCAGGTCAGATTTGAATAATTGTTTCTCTACTGTATGTAGACAGTTATTACGATTAGGTCATAAATCATAAACCAAGTCACGAAAAACTGCAACAACAGTGACAAACAGAGGAAGAAACTTTTTGTTGAACCATACAAAAAACGTGTGGTACATTTTCATAGGGAAAATGCGAGTTTCTACCGAATAATAGTTATTCATGAAATTTTATGACGTCGTAAAAAAAATGTTAAGTGTTAATGTTATAAATGCATTTTAAATTTTTTAAATTAAATTTCATGCTCGGTGTCCATCCTAAATATTTTCTAGCAGAGTTAACACGTATAATCAGTTGCAGTTATTTGTTATTTATGTACAATGTACATACATGCAGTCAAGCTAAACTCTGGAATTATGTTACGCAGAAAGGTTTGCTGCACTTTTAGCAAAATTCAGTTTCGTCATTTTTAAATTTTCAGTCAAAGGAAGTGGTTGCTCTTCCCTTGGAAAAAAAGTCTGGTCAACTGATCTCAGGATTTTTTTGTGGGATTTTGATGAATGAAATATCATGAAAATCTCATCAAAAATTGTCAATCTTGTCAAATCTCGTCAAATTTTCTAAAGGTTAGATAAAATTTTTTTAAGGGTTGTTTAAGCATTGAAGATTACACAATTTTTGGCCCCGTAAAGTTTGTACATGAATTCTATTGTTATACCAACTCTACGTTTATAATGACGACATTTGTTTACCTGGAACGAAGATGAAATAGTACACGAGAATCCGGGGGTCCTGAAATTGTTCAAATTAAGTAAAAAGTTCAGTTTTGATTTCTTGATTTTACATCATACAGTAAATTATGATTAAACATATTTATAGAATGTCCCATGAAAAAAAACTAGACAAAACGTTTCATGCAATATTGAATTATGGACACGATTGTGGTCGAAAATCTAAAAATTTGATCAACTTTTGATAAGATTTTGGTAAATTATCATGAAAAGCTCATCAAAAATTGTCAATCTCGTCAAATCTCATGGTATTAGATGAAAATTTTTTCTAAGGGTACAACAATTTTTCACAACTTCTTACCTGCAAACTTCGACACGTGTAATTTCTACAATAGAAAAGAAAATATTATTTTAAAATACTTGCTAATTTCTTGATTTTTACAAGTGAATTGTTTGCTCAATTAAAGTAGTGGAAAATTAATTTAATTTAAAAAAAGTAAAAATAAGGACTACCCAGTGTTTTTTTCTTGTGGATTCCCAATGAAGGCAAAGGCCGTGAAGTCTATCGAGCTGCTGGATTTTCGCCCCGACAAAAATTTCACCGAAGTGTTGGTACTCAGTTGTGGACGCTTTTCAAAAATTTAAAACACAAACATTTTCAACTTGAAAACTTCAAGTTTTTGAAAAAAAAAAAATGTTTTTTCAAAAGCACTTTTATAAAAACTTTTTCATATCTTTCCTTTTGTATTTTACGTATATTTTATACTTACACCATCACCTTGGTAAATCCACTGAACCGGGTATGACGCCGTACAGCTCAAAAGGAGGCTCCCGCCTCTTGTATCTTGACCCACAATGACATCCGAATTTGACGGCTTGTCCACAATCACCGTTTGACCATTTTCATCCCCATTTAAATTTTCACCATCGTTATTTACATTACCACTGACTGTCGTCCCCTCGTCAACGGTTATAAACTCGGTGATGGTCACATTTGGCAACATGCTAAAGTCCCCCCTTGATGATGACAAGACGAATGTCACGCACCACACTGACACAAAAAGCAAGGATATCAGGGGGAATGACTGCATTTTAAATTAAATTAAGCTTATTAAATTATGTACAAACACTTTTAAATTATATTAGGTATTTTTTTGTCACAAAACGCGAGTTTTCATTGTTTTTTTTCTTCAACTAGTAATCTGTCCACTGTAAAAAAATGTAGGAAAACCAAGGATAACTAAATTAAAAAAATTAAACTACAACTTTTTTTAAAATTTGAATTTGCAGACAAATATTTTTTGCACAAGCCGGTCTGCAAGTCTTCAGGTTTTTGCTTGAAAGTTAAAGTAGAACTGACCTCACGTCAAACAACTCTGGTGCTTCAAATAAAGGTTCCAAGTGCCAATGGCAATTTACAAATTTGCAAGCAACAGAGAGTCAGAGACAAAGAGAGAGAGAGAGCAAAAAGGGTAAAACTTCTAGAGCTACATATTATATATTATACTTATTGCAAAAAGGAAGAGAAGCATGTGCTGATTGTTACGTAATTTATGGTATGGACTTTGAAGACGAACATGACCAAAAGCAAAAGCTTTGTAAGTATAATATAATACATAATACATGCATATAAAGAAAATAAGTGAATGAGCATTGAACTTGACTTTGAGTTGAAAAATGAAACTCAATTTTATTTACTACCACTCTTTGGTTTGGGATCTTGGGATCACTTTATTTTATTATTTTTTAATGCCACTTTTTCCCATTTAGATAAACTTGATATTGATATGTATATGCATCACGTGTTCTTTTTGCCTTAATATGTACATAATTTTAAAACACTTTTAATTTTAATGCCATTATGGATATAAATTTACGTTCTTGTATTTTCGCATAGCATAGAATCATATAAAATATTATGTAATGTCAATCAGGAATAATATCATGCATACATAATGTACTCTATGACACTGTCATTTCACTGGTTATGACATTTGCAAAGTGTAAAGGTAAAGTTTAGCAAAATTTTCTGTAGAAAATACATTAACCCTATGTATGTATACACATTTGCAAAGGTTAATTAATATACATAATATACTACATAATATGTGATGCGTACGTATAGTAAATATGTACTTTTATAGTAAATATTTAAATATTATGCATATTATTATTTATGGTGAGAATTCTGCAGGTTCTTTCAGCTTGTTCCTTTTTGTTATCTCTCGACACGTTGTTTTACTTTTGTCTTTTATTTGCCATTTCATTTTATTTCATGTGTTTTCTCACCCACGAGAAATGTGTACACAATATAATACATAATAATATTATGTAAGTATATGAGAATATTTATAAGAAAAGGAAGAAAAGCCAAGTCGAGACGAGTTTATTTAAAGCCTTTAAGTATAATAATATAATATTTACTTACTTAAGTGAAAAAGAGCAACAAGTTTATTTCAACAAAAACAAAAAGTACACCATTGCAATTTACAAGGAATGAAATAATATTTTTATACATATGCAGAGAAAAAGAAGAAATGCAGGTAAAAACATATGTGAGATAGTTTATGATTCCTATCCATCCAGGTATTTTCACTTTTTTACTTATTTCACTAAATGGGTTCAAGAACTACTAATCCTGAAAGTTTCAAACCTCGAGTTTGATTAAAATTAAAATTACAGACGTATTTTAATTTGAATTTATAATCTAGTAAATAGAGCGCGGGAAACTTTAGATACGAATATCTTAGAATCTAAGAATACCTGGATGGATAGGAATCATAAACTATCTCACATATTATTACTTACTTTTTTTATGACGAGACGAACAAGAGTCTGCCTTTCATCTTTTATTACGTCTGCTTACACACTTTATACTTTGAGTTTTAATTTTTTAAATGTACAATGTACACAGGAACATGCATGTAATAATAATTCATACAGTAATGAGAACCATCATCATTATGAAAATATGCGAGAGAAGACAGAGTGCTTTGACTTGGTTGGTATATGAAGATAACAAATAATATGACACTGACATTGAAAAATTATAAATTAGGTACATATACAATTTAGTAAGTAATATGTTCTAACCCTTTTCAGCGAATTCTGTATCTTTGGTGCGTAGCGACGAAAGAACAGATTAATTGTTAATTGCCCGTCTCAATGAAAACGATCTTCCAGCAATTGTTAGCTTTGACGTGTGTGGTGTGTGCACAAGATTTTCTTTTTGGAAGAACCTACAAAACTACTGGTATCCAAACCACTGCACTGGAAAAGTGGAGACATAAAAAGGCAGCACGTAAATATTAGTTTTTATTTTTTTAAAGCCAAAAAAATCAGCCAAGAATCTACAATTTGCAGTCTCTTTTATAGAATATTGGCAAAAAGCATTTCAGAGTGTAAAAAAAGCCAATAGTCAATATTTGGGATACGGAGCGATATATAGTGATTGAAAGGTTAGGGTTGAGGTTGAAGTTTCCATTATGCAATTTTCGTGACTAGTGAGTGGGTGTCAAGACAAATTTCAGATACTGTACAATTTGTAAAATATATCTGCAATTTGTCTGGTGTTTTGTAGCATAGACATAAATACTGTACATACTGCATACTACATACTATGGCTGTAGTTGTCCGCACAAAACAAAAAACAAAAAAAAATGTGAGTGGTCTGTACTTTTGCTTTTAAGGGCTAAACCTTTTTAAATTTTACTTTGCTTTGTACCGTAAACCCTAATAATCATAACAATACAAAAAGATTGATTAAAATTGGCTTGGCTAATATACTTGCACATACATATATTATACATATTCATTATGTACATACTACACCATAATACTTTTTGCCGATGACTGGTCTATAACATAAACGGTCGTCTTCCCAGTCTATATTATATATTATACATACTCTCATTAATTTATTGGGATTGCAGAGAGTGAGACTTATTATGTATGTACCTACATATTATGCAATACAATCGAATACAATGCCATATTGTTATTGTGCTTGGTGCGTGGGTAGTTGAC
>JAQIVE010006746.1:0-11190 GCA_034698285.1 Sminthurinus bimaculatus | reverse complement strand
CGCCGTAGTCAGAAGCTCCGTTTCGTCAAAATCTCCGCTTCGTCAGAATCTCCAAGTGGGCAGAACCTCCATATACCGTTTCACTGCCTGTCATTATGTATTTTAAGTTTTCGGTCAAACTCCAACTCAAAGCTCCAAAGCAAATTTTTGACCACATAAAAGCACATGGTGGCTTAATGTTTTTAGCCTGTGTGTTTGTTGTATTCTGGTTGCTTTAAAATATACAAATTTATAATTAGAATAACGTTTAATGCTCAGTCTGCTTACATTATCTCATCATATGCTCATCGACTAGCTAAGCATTTTGAGGAAAAATATAATTTTGTTTTACTAAAAACCCAAATGAATCTTTGCTATGTCCCTTTTAAACTTGAAAGGTGATATTTAACTTTAAACTTTATAAGGCTACATAATATGTGTAATCTGTATGTTGGTGTAAGACATACATGATGGACGTTCAAGCGCACCCAGCTAATGACCAATTGTAATGTAATCAATCGCTAGTTTTCTAGCGTTACAAACATTTCAAGCTTGAGATGAGATAGAGGATGTTTTGTTTGATTTATTATTTTGAATCAAAACTTTAGCTAGTTGTTGAGACATAATATAGCAGTTAGTAGAGTACTATAGTAAAAAAATCTCGAATTGGGTTTTAACCGACCTATTTTCAACCTTCGTGATGAACCATATTTGTTTTACTAATGAAGAAATTGCGATTCTCATTTTGACTTTTCTTCTTTTTTGTCTGCAGGAGGAGCTTTTGTATTTGGTAAAGAAACTATGTTTAAACAATGGTGTCAAAAGTTGCATCGTACATTTAAATACAATTATCACACCTTTTATTACACGTTGCAATCATTATTGTTGTTATGTATATTCCTTTTATACTATAATATTATGGTGATATATCATACAAATACCATTAATTGTTGTAATGATGATGACAAAATTACGATTCTTTTCACACATGATGAGTATTGAACCTGAATCAGGATTAGGGTAAAGGTCATGTCATATTATTTAATTTTGCTCTCAAGGAAATGGAAATTATGGTCCAGCTTATTTGCTTGATAAGGATATCATACTAGTCACGATAAATTATCGAGTAGGCCCTCTCGGATTTCTAAGTACTGGCGATGAGGCTGCACCTGGAAACGCCGGATTGAAGGTGAGGCAACTTGAGAATTGTTTTTGTACAAGTTCCATTTCCATCTGATTTGCATATTAGAAATATGAGATTTAATGCATGTTTTAAACTGAATTTAATCTAGGATCAAGCATTAGCAATGGAATGGATTCACGATAATATTGGTAAAACATTAAAATCCAAGCAACAAAAAAATGTGTATAAATTATGTATTATGTATTTACTTTGAACAAGATACAAATTTCATTAAATTGTCACTTTCATTTGACATCAACAGAGTTTTTTGGAGGAAACAAAAGTCAAGTCACATTGATGGGACAGTCAGCAGGAGCCGTGAGCCTTTTTCTAATTTGTCACAACATATTATCACACGATGTATCACACTTTCGAAAAGTTTACAACGACAAGTGAAACTTTTCAGTGACTGTCCATGCTGATTTTTAATTGGAATTTATTGTGATAATTGTTTTAGGTGTCCGTACACATTCACATGATGTCAAAAAGAACGCAGGGTAAAACAATATAAGGAAATTTTACGTGTGCATATTATGTGATGTTCGAGTGGGGACGAGTGAAGAAATTTCTGAAATAATTGACGCCTTCGTGTTATTATAAGGCATCTATGTATACATAAGTGTGTAGTGTGTATTTATGTGTAAATGAATTCATATGCATATAATATGTTATGCTGTTTGGTTGATGGTTCAACCAACTTAGCTTTATATTCGTATTTGTATGCAATACTATGTATATTCCTGACAACAAGTGTAGAACTTTGTCTTTTGCATTTAAAATGTGAGTACAGTTTTCAAATGTATAGAGAGTACATTTGGAAACGATACCTACTTAATTGCTTTAATTAAATTGGGTGTCTGACTGTAGAGTAAAATACGGTCAAAATTATTGGCCTATGATAATATGATTCAAACTTAAATAGGAAAGGACCATAATATTTCGTTCATCTGTTCTATTATTACCTCAACTAAAGGTTTATTTCGATCGGCGATCGCCCACTCAGCCAGTGCCTTTGTGTTTTGGGCAATCAGAGATGTGACACCTAGTTTAACAACTCAGCTTGCTGACAGGTTTAAATGCCCCTTGAATAATTCGACTATGTTGGTCGACTGTCTGAGACGACAAGACTCGTCTTTTCTTGTCAGTGAACAATTTAATCTCTGGGTAAGTGGAATTCCTATTTAAATATTATATTATGTATGGTTACAGAAATAACTTGAAACCAACTTCTGGTTACGTAATAGGAATAATACAGTATATTGACAGCAGCAGTTGAAACACTACGTTTAACGTGCATATTATGTGTATGCACGTGCATAGTGTGTGTGTATGTATTTCTTATGATCAAAAATGTTACAATCATGCTTTTTCACATTTTGAAAGTAAAGTGTGAGTATGATTGTGTAAAGAGTTTAGAGTTAAAATTGGAGTTCGCAGAAAAAAGAATTCAGTTTTGCTGCTGTCGCCATTACTTTGTCGTTGTCAAACCGCAGAGTCTTTTTTCTACGAACTTGACAAACGCAAACACGCTGACGTGTATTTGAGTCTTTAAACTTTAAACATAAACACTAAAACATATTGACAAATAACATTCTATACCAAGCGAGACTAATTTTACCTTTTACCTGCAATGTACATATTACATAAATATGTCTACTTCCTATACATTTCAGCATTGGTGGGTTCTTCCTGGTGTTTTGTTTGGTCCAGTTATTGAGTCAGGTTAGGATTAAATACTTGTAAACATTTCAATATGCATTACTTATGACTTTTTTATAAATCTGCTGTTTAATTTGTAAGCAGTTTTCGCAATATAAATATGTACTGTATGGTAACGATGGAATGACAATTTGTCTAGAATCACCTGACGCCATAATCACAGCCATGCCCGCAGAGCTTTATAGAACGGGACAAGTTTCACATATCCCCTTCATGTCTGGAGTTGTCAGAGATGAGGGTGAAGTTTTTGGATTAGGTCAGTTTTTCAAATCTCAAAGATACATTTAAACGTGTTTAAACTGTTTTATTTTCAAAAATTCCAAGTTGAAGTCATGCTGATTTTTCTGTTGAAATCTGTAAAATTTTAGTATTTAGTCAAGTAGCTGGAATGAGAGGAGTGTTCAATCGTGAATTTGATCAACTAGCCCCAAAGGTGTTTGACATGCCAGGGAATGTAAATACAAGTAAGGCTCTGGAAATGAGTCACAGAATCCGTGACTTTTATCTCGGAGATCGAAAATTCAACTGGAACAACAAAGAGACCGTTCATAACGTAATATTATTACTGGCTCTTGCATGCCAAGCGTCATTTTCATTTCATTATGCCAATTACATTGTTAGATATATATTTATAATTTTTTGTAAAATACATATGGGTAAACTTGGGAATATTTACTTCCCTCGGGTTTATTTCAATGTTAATAAGCATATTATTATATTATGTCAAAAATTTTGTCTGGAATATTTTAACTAAACCAATATTTCTAAAGGCATTCGGTGACCGTTACATGGTAACTGGTGTGCATAAGGGACTTCAATACCATACAGCCTATGGACAACCAACTTATGGATATTATTTCAATTATCAAGGAAGACTGGGACTTGCAAACAGTTTAGGTAAAACATAAATACTGAAAAGTTTACAACATGTTGTTTAAACATTATTTTTGCAAAGTTGATTGAAACCCTTTTTGACACGATACTGTGAATATGTTTTAATCCGTTTTTATTTGTAGGTTACAGACAGGAAGAGTGGGGTTAGTTATTTGTTTTGTATCATATGTAAATATAGATCATTAATACTGTATTTTAAATATATTATGAACCATAATTTATGGTCGGGGGGTAAAGTCCGAAAAAAATCATACTATTTCTTCCATTTTTTATGTATGTATACTGCTTTGAATGGTGTGGGCTTGAAATAAGCTTTACTTGAGACGTAAAAATACGCAGTAGCTATGTACAGCCAATAACTTTGTAAACATTAGAGAGGCTCCACAAAGATTGCATCGGACTGCAAACTTTCAAGTTTTAAAACAAAGAATTGTTTAATTAAATACGCTACTGAATACTAAATCCGAATTTGCAAAGCCTCTCTATTACTACGTCAATGTAAAGGTGTAAGAATAAACAACATGATTTTTTCCCTTTTCCCCAATGTTTTCTCTAGGAGTAACACACGGCGATGACCTATTGGTAAGTTAGACTTTCTGTTGTCGTTCATCATTAATTTCGCATGCCGTAAAAAAAGGGTCATTTATACTGATTGCCCCCAAAGTAGACAGTAGTAGTATCTGTAGTTTCCAGCTGTTTGTGTGATGCATGATTCGCATGGTGTGTGCATGATGGTGTGCTATCTGTAAAATCTGTAAGTATGCCACAGATTCTGTGGCAGTTTTGGTAAAATCGAAAAAAGTATAAGGTTTGATTGAACAAGGTATTACCTACCTATTACCTATCTACTTATCTATCTATCTATCACTTTTTCAACAATATTATTCGTTATAATTTTATGCTTATGTAATTTGTATCATGATTTGACTAATTTTATCTATGCATTTCTTGTAAAAAAAACATTTAATTAATATGATTCGTAATATGCTATGTACGTACTTATATACATAATAACAGTACCTGTTCAACAACTCAAATTGGTTTCATCCACTTGTGGTAAGTTTTCCTTCTTTTTTTCGTTATTCCTTAAGTCAAGTAAATATTATGCCCATTATCAATGGTTAAATATGTCAGGAAGTTCTTGAATCTGAATTAGTAAATCATGTTATTCACTTGTATATTTTCAACACTCGTCAATCCTACCCACAATGCAAAACGTTTAGCTGGACACTCCGGAGTACGAAGTTGCCGAGTTTCTTATCAACGTATGGTCCAACTTTGTTCAGACCGGGTGAGTATACATAATATGATAAGACTTAAGACTTTTTTCCAAATTTTCAGTTACAATACTAAGTGCATTTTGTATTTGATACACAGTCGCCCGCTTTTCACTGATGAAAAAAGCGTGAACGTCGACTTCTGGGCCCCCATTCAGGATCCGAGGAACATGACATTCTTGGAAATCAACCAAAAGCCAAGATTCATCTCAGAACCGTTTCAGAATCGAATAAGCTTCTGGGAGACTCTGTTCAGTAATACTTCAGATTTTGTTCCAGATCCTCTTAGTTATTTGTTGAGTAATAGTAGTAGTGATAGCAATAATAGTACCAGTGGAGCTGGCTAGTTTTTGTGTTCAGCATTAAATTAAATAACCAAAGAGCATTTATTATTACCTATTTATCTATGTATATTTTTTATTATGTTATGTGTTATTTTTTAATTAATTGCACAGTGTTCACATTTAAAATGTGTGCATATTGCAATAAAAATTAAAAGATCTAGTTCAATTTTCTCAAAGATGTGTATGTATTATGTATGATGATGATATTACATGGCAAACGATGTAACGTGTCATACTCAAACAATGTCAAACTTTTTATACAATATATACATATGCTAAATGTACAACTTTTATATACATCAAAATGTAGAGTCAGACTAAAAAAGCCAGCTCAAATACCCTACATTTCTTGTGATACTATTATTGCTATTATTATTACTATTGCCGCCGTAGACAAAGACAAAACATGTCTAAAAGATATTTTTTACTGTATTATTACGGTGTACTTCGCTTCCTCGCTATTTTAAACATTAAAATATGCCATATCGTTTTTGTATACACTATAATGTTATAGAGTGTGTAGCCTGTGTGCACAATATCCTATGTATGTATCATTAAATATTGTTAGGTATATTATTATTTAGCGATTAAATGAACGTGAAAAACTGTTGATATGTCATATGGAAAGTTAGTGTATGATGTAGTGTGACTGCTCATATAAATGTGTACATTTACTGTACGTTTGTATGTATGTATGTGTAATTTACTTTTATTCTTTCGAATGTCCATTTGTTTTGTCCAAGAGAAAGTGATTAATTTTGTAAATCTTGTTTTATATATTTATAGCTATATCATTGATTATTATTAGTTTTACTTTGTATATTACATCCAGTATTTTGACTTTATTTCGCATACTGTACGAACGTTAAAAACAAACGATCCACTGAAAAGTGACATATGTGTCAAAATTGATTGAACAGTAACTTTTGTTGTTGACAATGAAAAAATAAAAGAGAATATTTTAAAAAACATGCATGCTGTACCACTGACTGGAATTTTCGAACGAAATCCATTTAGATTATTGTACCGAGGATAATTAAACATATTCCGTAATATAAGTTATAAGTACGTTTTTAGTGCGGATGACTGCTTAGGACTACGAACTACAACTGAAAACTTATGCAATCTGGACGGATATTTCTAAAACTATTTTCCCAAAAATTATGCTTCTGTATGTATGTTATGTGCAAAAATCCAGTAAATAAAGAAGCAAAGTTCTAACTTAAAAATGTCGATGGTAGTTGTATACAAATACATGAGTTTAATAGTTATTATGTATGCATACATAAATTTTATTTTACGTCTATAGAATAAGAATAAAATAATACAAAGCATAGTAATAAAATCTTAGTACAAATTATAGTATACTGAATTTATAGTTAGCACTAGAATACCAGCTCTATGTAACGCTTTTTCATTAATTGGATTGGAATAGTAAAAATAATATAAATACTCAAATTAAATGCACAATCAAGTTCAACTATGTCCATTTCCATGTATTTTTCTTAACAGATGCTGGCAAAACATAGAATTATTCTACATTTACAGTACATAAATGTCGTAATGTTAATACAGCTTTGATCCAATAAGGTATGGATGTTGCAAATATTATTCATTTACAAGGGAAAATAATCACATTATAGTTTCACCAGCATCTATCTATAACTGTGCGTAGCGTTATACAACTCATACAGATATCAAAATTAAAACGCTTAAACAAACGACTGCAAACCATAATCATTGCGCTTTATAAATAAATACTACAATAATAACTCTGCTAATCCTCATAGTTCTAGAAATGTTTTATATAAATATTGTTATGTGTATTAAATTACAGTATGTTAAAATAATAAAATAATATAATCATTATGTGATAAAAGATAAAAGTTATATGAAGCACAAAAGTAAAACCTAAAGAGAAACTACAATTATTCATAGCTCATATGTCATACTAATAATAAAATCATAGGATAGAAAATTTATTTTATGTGGGTGAGGCACCCTCTTAATAAGTAAAATAAATGTAATATAAATTAAAAGCAAAAATCAGTTCACCGACAGTTCTACTGAAATCACGGTAAGAACAAACAACGAATCTTCGGCTATTAAAAAGACTATTTTATTCATACTCAGTACTCAGTACACAGTCGAGATTCTTTATTGGGTTCTTGCTTGCTTGTCAACCCTTAACTGTTTTGTGTAACGGACAAAAAGTTAATATATTATCGGGGAATCAGGTTATAAGTTATATAATAATGGTAATTAAAAAATTACGCGCATATTTTGTTACATCTCACAAAACGTTTTTAGACTTCAAGCTTCCGACATCAAACCCCTTATATATCAAAAAATTCATTATACATACTCTGCAATTTTATTATTTTATCGAATAGATAAATCCGTAAATAGTTCATATAAATAATATCATGCATCATGTTTGTTATGGGTAAAACCTCGCAAATTAACGCAATTCCGTAATTCTGTAAATAAGTAAATTGTCATGGGTTTTAAAATTAAATCCGTTAGTGTTTCCAATAATAATCTTGTCTCTATATTATCATTATAGTGCATATAGATAAAACTTACGGAATTCCATCAAAACAAACATATTTACACAATTACAAAATCCCGTAAATTTCCGATAGTTTATTATCATTATATTCGCTTGAGAAAACATACCACAGTTTATTATGCTTCACACTTCCTTTTTATGCATGCACTCTCTTAATTGATTTTGTAAATATCCTAAAATATTATTTCCTGGCTATTTTTTAACGCTGATAATACTAACGCAAAAATAAAATTATTACGCTGTTGCAAATATTTACTTGTTAGTAATAAATAATATAAATAAAAACAACCTTTCTGGCTTTTTGTGTTATAAAGCTTTTTACCCTTCAGCTAATGTAATAAATTACGAAGTAATGTTACTTTCGGGATAAAAAAATCAACAAATTCCTCGTTAAAAAAGTGATTTTTGGTAAATTCGTTGTTTACACTTAACCAAATTATTATCAAGAAAATGGTTTGACAAATAAGTGTGTATGTATCTTTTCAAAACGAGATGGGACATATGAAAATAGGAAAGTTAAATGTTTAGTATGCCTGTATACATTTACATAAAATGTGAAACATATAACACAACTAAATTGTCTACGTTGCAGTCATTCAATACTATTTTTGCTCTTTGTTACTTTCTTGTCGCCCTATATCATTTTGGATATTCGAACAAATACAATTTGTACTAACAGAATAATATAAATATTATATGGGATTAAATTCTATATCATACTGCCAGTTTGTTTGTGAGCATCCACACCTTGGTAAAGGTTAATGCGAAAAGATATTCCGAGGGTACATAAGCTAGTAACTAGTATGCTTCTTAAACTTGAACGTAAGTATCTACATACTCATATTTTATATTTCATGATAGACACTGCTTAATTGTAGTGCATGGGTTAATTATTCATAGATGCCATTATTCCTAAATATTATGTTCACGCATAATTATCTTCTGTTACGATTTACGATTACCAGCGATTTCATTTTCGAAATTCTCATGAATAGATGAGTTTTTTTTTCTTCAAAGAATAAAATTTTAAATACTGTATAGTAGCTCATAGTATATTTGATGTTAGTCATACGCGATACCAGGAGAAATTATCCGAGCTTGGAATAGTTTGGAGGCGAAATGCATTTTGAAAGTATTTTTGCAATATAGATAGGTAAACATGAACAACTTGTTATGAGGGCCACTTTCCACATGAAGGTTCCAGACCCAATGAAGCTCAAGTCTAGAAAATGAACATAAATCACATTAATAGATTATATGTACATGTCAAAATTGGTAATACATATTATAAGAAAACGTCAATAGCAATTCTTTTGCGGAGATTGTAACATACTAAAGGGTTCAAATAGCAAATGTATACATGCTTACCGAAATAGTCGTGAAATATAAATAGGGAGGTCACATAAAGAAGGAACGATACAACTTCGGCCACGATCATTAGCCTGTGCATGGTTCGAATGGTAAGAGCGACCATGATTAACTCTGCAACGATCACAATAGAAAAACAGAAAGAATTCAATATAACACTAAAAACCAAGTAGATAAATGTAGTAATATGTAGCATGTACATACTACTTTTGAATTCAAAATCAAATATAAAATTGTTCAAATTGTTGAAAATAGAAATGTGTAAATAAAAAACGGAACTCTCACCAGTAAGAATTAATGATGTGAAACTGATTGAAACAATATGTATAAATTCGTCTTTGAACAGTATAAGCGCTCCGTACATGATCATTCCACCTGTTTTAATTCGATAAGAAAATGACAAAAAAATATACAACAGTGTCATTACGATTTTAGACTAAAGACATTTTGAAGGTAAACTTTAGGAATTACTGATTAAATTGTATTCGTCAATTTCTCACCCTGGAAAATCGAAACCAGGACCCAAAGGAAAAAAGTCTTATACGTGAGACTTCTTCCTTTACCTAAATCTGCATAGAGCTCAGGTAACCTTAGTAAATCAGCAGCTCGAACATCCCTTTTGCATACAAATATTCACATACATATTAAATACAAGATATACTTAGGTAAGAATAACATCCCAATACAATGTGAATAAACAGAATGACAAATGAAATGTTATAGGTTGTTACAAAATTTACCTGTCTAACACCAGCGCAAAAACCGGGAACATAGTATAAAGTGTAGCGTAACCAATCATCAAAAATCCTTGATACAAAGCCACACTTGAAAAATAGAAAATCGAGGAGAATACGGCTTGCATAACAGTTATAATCAAACCCCTATGCATGACAAACTGAGCCAAAGAAGCTGATCTCTTATAACTGTAACGACCATGGACTAACAAGAGACAGGCAACATAGCTAAATTGGGTAATAGAAAAATCAGCGGCCAATGAAGCTTGCCTTCCTTCTTTACCTATAGAATAGAGCCAACACCAAATCATTATTACTTTCTATGGAATAGGCTTATTATGCAGATACAAGAAGTATTATGTGTATTATAAATGGTTAGTTTAACCATACTATTAAAAACTATATAATTTTGAAATTAAAAAATTGAACAACAATTTAATGCTATTGAAGAAATCGATACTTTTGAAGAACAGAAATCAGTACTCAAGTAACAAGTACTCAACACCAATTTTCCTGCGTTCAATCAGGAAAAAGTATAGCTGATAAAGATATCAGAGTGTAAATATTATGATGAACGAATATAGTCAACTCAAGAGGGGGAGATAAAGAAAGCGTAGAAATTTGTGTACATTTATCCTACAAAAGAATAAAGCTTACATGTAGGAAAAGTAGTTTAGTCATTTCTGGAGAAAAAGCTCTGATTAAATCTCATGAAAATTTGATGAAATTTGACAGATTGACAACTTTTGATGAGATTTTTATGGCGTTTCATCAAAAGTTTACCAAAATTCATCAGATTATCTTCCAAAATCATAATATTATAATGTCGTAAGATTTTACGAAAAGATTTTTTTCTAAGGGTAATTTATAAAATGTCATCAAAATTGAACATTTTTTGCTTATCTTAAATGATTTTGGTAGATAATCTTATCAATTTTGGAAAAAATTTGATGAAACACCATAAAATAATCTCATCAAAAATTGTCAGTCTGTCAAATTTAATCAAATTTTCCTGAGATTTAGTAAGAATTTTTTCTGCGGGTACTTTTAAAAAGGCTGCGGATTACGATTAACCATGATCTGTGTCCGTCAATTTAAAGGTGACATCATTGTCAGATCG
>JAQIVE010006745.1:0-11191 GCA_034698285.1 Sminthurinus bimaculatus | reverse complement strand
CTCTTCCGATCTAAGAAGCTATGAACTCCTGGATCTAAAAGGGCTGATGTTCTAATATTTTTTACAAAATTAAAAGAAAAATCTTAGAAAATTGCAACTTTTGCGGACATTTCGTGCAAAAAGATGTTTTTGATGAAGTAGCGAATATCTATACGAATACGTATGAGCAATCTTACTTGAGTGGAATTTGTTCCATAAAAAGAATTTCAGAGTGAGCTAGATTGATTTTTGAATGACAGAATGGACATTCAATTCATTTTTAATATGTTTCTTATCAAGATATCAAAATGAATTATTGCTCAATGCTCATTTATCTGGTCTTCGGCAAAGTTGTGGTAGCCTCGTCGTCTTTTGATTTGCTAAAATTAAAGTACAGTCCGGTTTCCTTCTGTGTTAACGTGATTGCTTATATAAATGCCTGTATACTGATTGCAGAAAATGTATTGTATTATTTACTGTTTTGTTTGGCTACAGGGGCTAAGATTAATACAATATTTTGATGTTGTGTTAAATTACCTCCAAAAGCTACTATAATCAAACACTTCACGAAAAGGAAGTAAAAAGAAAAATTAGGTGCGTGGTCTTCAATCACTTTAAAAGTAAAACTTTTATTCCTTGTTCTAGTGATGTTGCAAGAATACGGGGGCACGTATGTACTAAATGTATACCTATGTGGTTTTATTTTATTGTACTTATGCATACTTGCGATCCAAACACGATCAGCAAAACTGGTTTAAGGGTATAGCTAATTCGAAATACTTTTCGTGTTGTTGTGGTTGATCCATTTACGGATTCCAGTAACTGATAATACCTTTGCAGTACGTACTACATAGTAATGCAAGCAACCTGAATTCAAACTTTGTATATATAATATGCCAGCTCAAGTACTTCCACTGGAGAAATCCTCAATTTCTGACAGTTTAGCTACAAGAATGAATCAAGATTGAAGGCACAGAATTTTTTCTATCGCGTTTCGTTCTCGGTAAGCCTTAGTTTCGTTATAAGCATGTAGGAACAATGTACAATTTTGATTCAATGCTTTCTATTTTTATTGTAAAATTCGATTAGTAATAACAATATATTTAGTAGCTTGTATTGAGCTGCTTTGATTGACCATCAAAAGAAATTACATTGTATTATGTGTAGCATGCGTAGCGTATGAACACATTGCACGATTCTCAAGCTCAAGCACTGAAGAGTTTTTCCGTCGTCGAATGATTAATAATTCAGCAATTGTAATCAAACTGGCTTTTTGATTGAAGATGGATAATTTAGTGGCAAGTAAAGAGATTTTTTGATGCATGTTTGAAGGCTCAGCGCAACACATGTGGATCAATTAAAAATTAAGAAGTAATGCCATTAATACTAATTGAAATGCTCATCCGAGTGGATGACCTTTCCATTTTCATTTTGAAACTCACAATATATTCGTGCAATGTTGATCTATATTTATCCACCCACAATTTATTATACATGCTTGAGTTCAGAAAATAGAAAGACGGAAATAAAAAAGGTCTGATAGGCATTAAAAAAAACTAGAAAAATATAATCAAGTTATTTTTATTCTTGTTGTGAACGTTTTAATTCTGAGTAAAATATTTGCTGCTTATTAATTTCAAAGACGTAAGCGTTGCCTTAATGTTTTTTGACGTGCACAAGAAAACTTTGGGGAAAAGTTTGTTCAATTCATTTCTTTTGATTTCTTACTTATTCTTTGTGCCTGTAAGCGTGTTTATCATGGGGTGCATGTAAAATGCAGCTGGATACCTGCATACATAGACATACATAGACTCAGGAATTGATTGAAGCAGAATCTTTGAACCTTTAAATTAGTTTTTAGGCTTTGGGGCATTGCGTTTGCTTCAAAGTTTCCCAGCCTTTCATTAGCTACAACTTTCTTTTTAGCTTTTTTCCTCGAAACATGCACTTGACTTCCGATAAAGCGTTTTGGGTATACTAGTTTGTTCAAAAACCACGGCCTCTCCAAGATTTCTAAAAGTCTTATGATTTCAATACATTTTCTTGGTAGTACTAGGAAAGAGTTAAAATAGGCACTAGTTAAGTTCTTCGTAAAGCGTTTTAGGGTTTGAAAATAAAGACGGTTAAAATGGTTAAAAAGCTCCGTACAAACTCCGTACAGTGTTAAAAAGTATTTTAAATGACAACTACATAATTGGCAGAGTTTTTTGTAAAGAGATTTTGCATGTGCATACATGTCTTCAGATCTATCGAAAGCGTACATACACATTTTAATTGATCCGTTTGTATAGAAAGATTATATTTGTTCTTTGTGTATTGTGCATTGTTTAAAATTGGTTGACTCCGATTTTCGTACTTGCACCCCATTTTAAATTCATACTTGTTATGGTACTTTTCTTTGACTTTATGTATATTGGTAGTGAGTTGAGCCACGCTGAGCTGAAGAATTTCAAAGCAAAGTGAGGAAGCAGAAGAATGCTATGGCTTCCGTTTATATGCTTTGTTGCTGTTGGGTACAGAAGTTTTGGAATTACAATATTTTTATTATTAGTAAAAAGTAGTAGTATTACTATTATTTCCCATCAGGCATCAGACAGAGCGTTCAAACTTTTTTTCAAAGGATTCAAACTACTGTGAAAATTCGGATGTGTTGTTCTTGTGCTTGTTCCTGTGTTTTTATCGCCCGTCTCTTTTTCCCCTTTTGCTTTTTATTTCGCCATTTGTAGAAGTCGTACTACTCACTCTTGTCAGAACCACCGAGTGGCTGCAAAATACCTTCCGCTTTTTACATAACAACATGGGGTTATACCATGGAGAATCGTCAACTATATCCAGAACACCCGATATTTGTACAACTTTGGAGTTTATCACTGTGGGACGACTAAAATCCAAAGGTTTTATCTCGTTCTCTCTCTCTCTCTCTGAATTCAACTCTTTGTATCGTACGGACAAAGAGTAACAGAGCGCTTGCCTATATAGTGTATAGTGACGGCAAAATTTTGGGTGGGTGAAAGGAAATCTTTTGTTTATTTTTTGTCATCGGAATGGAATTGCAATGACTACCACGAACCAACCAACCACGTTTTTGCGTTTTAGTCACTTCCACTACCTTTGTTGCATACGTATTTTACGTATGCATACATATGTCTACGTATGAATGCTGTGAAAGCTAAAGAAATGCTACAGAACATCGTGCTTTGCCTTGTTTTTATTTCTCCATCATGTAAAAACATACTCCCTTTTAACCTCGTTTTCAACCGTATTATTTTACTTTCCCCTTTACTATTATTTTAACTTGCACTCTGTAGAAAAACAGGAGAGACAAAGTTGGGTCTTCTCCATAGAAAATCGTGTTGTGTTTTCTCTGGCTTTTGCTAATCCAAAAGCCTCATCTTTCTAAAAAAAATGGCTAAATTTTAAATGGCGCGATAAATTATGAATGATGTGCACCGTTGAAACTGGAACAAAACTTGTTTTTCAACTCCGTGCTCTCCTTTGACGTTTCCAGGACTTCGACCTGATTTATCACTTTGTCGTCCTTTTTATCGTCGTTCGTTATCAAATCATTTGATCTTTGAAGGATGGAAGTTGAACGGCTGTTGTAACTGAATAAACGCCAGTCAATAAACTTTTGGCTTCGACTTTAATTTTGACTTTTGCCTTTGTCTCAAGCTGAGTTCAATTTTCAACCAATACTGTGCATAGAGAGAAATACCGTCTTTGTTTAATTTTGATGCAGCCTGTGATAGTGCTTCATGTCATAAAAAATTTACATGTTCCAGTAAATACGGTATGCATTAATTATGCTTGTATTTTGGTCGATTAATCGGGACATTGCCGTCAACTGACTTTAATAGTATGCATATTACTAGTTTTGTTGTTGTAGTCCAAATTAAAACCTTGGAAAATTCTGTATTTTGCACATGGTTGACTTCTCCTGTTTACAGCAACGATGGATCTGACGCTAAATAATAATGCGGTATTTGATGCTTTTATTTATTCATTACTTTGATTTTTCCATTAGATCTCAACAAACAAATTTCAAAATTTTAGTCCCCTTGTTGTACGCCGTTTGAAATGGCGCTGTGACCAAAATTCACACTAAAAAACATGATTTATTTTATGTGGAAATTTCATGTGACAATCTATCTTGCCTGTCTCCCTATGGAGCTGATAAAATAAAATAAAAATGTAAAATAAAAGTAAAAACCAAGAGTCTTCATTGCTTTGACTTTGACTTTGGTTTTCCTCAACTATCTTTATGCCTCTCATGTTGTTCATTTGAAAATATAAATAACAGCATAAATATAAAGAAAACTCCCACGCCTCCCCTCCCTTGGAAATTAAGTGCGGATGTCTGCCGTCAAAAATTCAAATTCAAGAAACAACTGCAAAAAGAAGAGTTGCCTATAAAAGAGAAAGAAGACGAGGAGACAAGGATGGAAATAATTTCCATAAATATTGTATTTTCATATCTCAATTCATATTTCGTCCGCCATTTTTTTAAACTTTATTAATCCTCCAGGTCAAGGGGAAATGTGTCCATAAAAAATCATTGTTTATTATTTCATCCATGACTCTCTCGACTTTTCACCATTTCAAATCCCAAAGCAGGCTACACCACGCTATAACCTCAGATCAAAGCAAAAGCAAAAGCAAAGAAAAAGGAAAGAGCAGAAGGAAAAGCATCAACTTCAAATTCAAATTCCTACTTTAGCCCCAAGGACTCTCTTCCCCTTGGTGATTACAACGAGGAATAATTTTCATTAAGATTTACGCACTAATCGTACGTCGTAAAACCAAGGAGAAGAAGAAGAATAAAGTGAAAGTGAGCCAAATACCCCTCTTTCCCAGTGTAAAATGTTATCTCTATGATATTTGCAATAAGGAATTTTTTGCCTTCTCTCTCTCTCTCTCTGTTCCTAATCTTAATTCTTAATTCAAGAGGCGAACACACAGCTCTGTACTCTGTCAGTTTTATATAAATATAAAAGACAGGACAAGACGAGACAAGGCAAGGCAAGGCAAGAAAGAAAAGACAAGTCAGAGGAGAGGCAGGCAAAGAAAATGGCAAAGTCGAGAAAGAAATGGCGGGACGAAATGACGACGTATCTCTGTCGGAAATGTCGCAATGACCTCCTACATTTATAATAGACAATATGTATTATATTATATAAAGTATGCAATACAATCTACAGTTATGCATTTTCATGCATATTTATACACTGAACACTGAGCAAGAAATAAGTGTATGTACATATACACAATACATACGGCTATACATACTTTGATGCGTAATATACATAATTTCTCTCCCGCAAGGCGGAAGCCCAGCCAAAGCCAAAACCAACGCCAACGCCAAAGTCAATCCAAGCCAAACTAAAGCAAAGCAGTGTAAAGCAAACCCATACACAAAAAGTGTAGGAGCGAAAAGAGACAAGGAGCCCACTTTTTTAATCCCGGGAGCGAAGGCACATAAAATAGTTGGAGAGAAACAGAGAGAAAGAAGAAGGAAGAGAGAAAGAGCAAAAGAGATTCAGTAATCTACGCTCAAACAAATCTAGTCTAGACTACTAGGGCGACTCCTTTTTTCTCCAGTATCTCCAGTTTTTCTATGTACTTGTAACTATTATGTTCATTATATATACGTAACTATAAAGTATATCTAGTTGATGTATAGTCAATACATTTTCTTCGTGTGTTCCTCCTTCTTCTCCTCCTACTCCTACTCCTCCGTCTTTTCTCCAGCTATTCCCAGATACTTCTTGCGGATACTAGGGTGGTATACATGTGTGCATGTATGTATGAATGTATATTCTGATATGGCAAAAGTCGGGGTTTTAAAAGCCTCATGAGAGTCCTCTTTTTTCTATAGTTCTTTGCCTCTCTTAACTGCTCAGAGAGTCTGAACACTGAACACTGTTTTCTGTAGATTGAGCACCAACATGATCATCCTCTACTTCTTTTAAGTGTATTCTCTATAGTAAATAGACAAGTTGGACTTGGACTTGGATAAGCCCTGTTTTTTTCATATGTATGTGTATACAAGCACAGAGACACATTTATTTATTATTGCTCCATTTCTCCCGCTTCTCCACTCATATCAGAGCGTATCAGTATCAGCCAGTCCCAAATTGTCCCTAGTTGAGTTGAGTAGAGATTGAGCTCATACGCACACATATATATGTATGTGTATACAGTACAGAAAGATCCAGCATATATTGGAACTTGTGCATTGACCAAATGAGAGCGATAGAGGCGGATATTATGGATGGAAAGCACAGACTAGTCAGTCATCAAGGCTCATGTAAATGTGGATACTTTTTGCGTGGATTGAATCTAATCTAAGTGTTTGTGTACATACGAGGCATGACCAGAGCTACTTTCCAACTTTTCCCATAGAGAACTATTAGGCAGTTCTTACAATTTTCTAGTGTACCTACATAATTCATAAACTGTGCAGCTACAAATCTACATATTTTACAATTTACAATTACTTAGTTTTCAAATTCCTAAACAATTTTTTTCCCGTATGCTTCTTGATTTCTTCAATAAAAAATCTGTACCAAAAGTAAAAAAGCTTAAGAATTTGTTTCCCATATGTGTCCAACCTCCGCAATACTCACGCATATCATTACTGTCATCCTAGTAAAATGTGGCTGTCATCTGTTTTTTCCACAGGGCCCTTATGATAATATCCAAATGACACAACTGGAGCTACAACCACATCTACATATGTATATGACTGCAAGCACAGCCACGGCAAGTGTGGTTTGGCTTTTATCCCTTTGGTTCGGGTGTACATGTGTATTGTAATTTGTTGGGCCCACAGTTAATATTAAACGAATTTACTATTTATAATACTTTCCCACGCGGAGGTCTGCTTCCAGTGTATGTACTTTCAACACATATTGTATGTATGTATGTGTACTTTCCTCAGCCTTTTCCTTTTCGCTTAGATCATGGGGAAAATGTAGAGCTAAATAAATACATATCGGTATCTGTATTGGGCCAGAGCCCAAGCCAAGGCGGAGGAAACCCAAAGCGAAAAGTTTTCCTATAAGCGTCAACTAAAACTATCTCTATGGGGGTTGTCGTCGTCCTCGTCCTCCTTGTCGTCCTATGTGTGCACAATGTACAGTAACAACTGTCTCATTCTCTTGTTCCGCACAAAACAAGTTGGATTCTCCGAATTCTGGGTAGTTGGTTTGGTCTGCTTGTTTCCCAGAGAATAGTATGTAGATCTATGCAACATCCTATGTACAACCAGACTGAGCATCACATCAATTTTTTGTACTTTCCTCGTTCCCCCAGCTCTCTTTCCTACTCCAAAAACAGTGTTAGACGAGTGCATTGGTTTCTTTTGCTGGTGCTGGTGTTTGGACTTGTATTTGTATTTGTAGGGCCACCGCTATTGCGAATCTCGTGTCGTCATTGTATGCTGATACTAGGAGAAAAAAGGAAAATAAGGAACACAGTACGTACAGTACAGAACCGAACGTTACAGCAGAACAGTGGATTCCACGCAGGGAAAGAGTATAGCAAAAAGTATAGCAAGAGTAGAAAGAGGAGGGTTCACCCAGAAAGAGAAAGTAGATCGATTTAATCTAAACACTATTACATATTTACGCGCTCGCTTTTCCGACAGATAAAAATTTAACAGCGTGCTCTCCCCGGCCAGAACCGGAGCCAAAGCCAACAGGGAGAAACAGAGAAGCAGAGAATCCAATGTACGTTAATGTACGAATACATTTTATTTTGCACTCCATCGAGTCCCTGCAGCTTTCCTATGGGGCTTTACATACGTACGTATAGAAGTATGTATCCAAAATACAATGTATTGTATGCATAATATGTACAACAATATGCACATACGGAACGTGGACTGTGACTCTAGAGAAAATGGATAAAAAAGAGAATCGTCAAGAACGTCATCATCATTACCATCCTCATCAAAGGCAATGAAATGCCGAGGAAAAGTGTGTCTAATGTAATTTTTATGCAGTCAAATGAAGAGCGGAGCAGTGAAGTAGAAGCAAAAAGTGCAGAAAAGAGAACGGCGAAGCGGGCCAGACTAGGCCAGGCCAGGCCATACCATACTATAGCATACATACATATACGTAGAACGAGTCAAAACAAACCCAGCGCCAAACCAAAAAAGAATTGGGAGGGAAACGAAAGCAAAATATATAGAGGAGGAAGAGAAGTAGGAGTAGAAAATTGAGAAAATAAAATATGAATATATGTATAAGCATAAATACAGATGGAATGCTTCCTTCTTGCCTCTCCCCCACACTTTCTCCACATACTTTATCCTTGAATTTCTCGAATTTCTGGAATGTCTTGAGTCTTGAGACTTTAGACTTGAAAGACTGTATGAAATTCCTAAATTCCACCCATAAATACAGTAGTAGAGTCCTCATACCCATATATGTACATATGTATTATGTATGTTTGTATATATTATGTACATTTGTGTATGCTTGTGAGGGTACATTTGAATGGGAATTTGAATTTTCTATTTTCATTTCCATTCCCATTTTCTCCGCCCTTAAATCTCTTCATTAAGGAGCTTTGACTCTGGGGAAACTAAACTAAATCAACAAGAACACGTTTTTCCGCGATTTCGGTCAAAATTGTTTGCAAAATAAAATCTTTTACTTTTGCAAATAATACTGCAAATATTTATAAGAATAGAGTAAGATTGAGTAAGTAGTGACTTGAATGTGTAAACAGTAAGTTTATTTTATCGTAGTATACGAAAGTACACCAAACTGACAATGAGGACAACCTCGTTATTGCTGTGTAAGAAAACTGTGCTGGTAAATTGAACATCTTGCTCATGTTAAACCAAACCAAAGAGAACGGAGAAGAGACGAAAGGGAGGATAAAAATTCAAATAGACTGTAATCCATCTTGTGGATTGTGGATCTCCGAGTTAAATGTCTGCTGGCCCAAATTCAGAAAGGAGAACAAACGTTACACCCCCAGCCCACAATTTTCAAAGCAGATCCAGGAGAAGAAGAGAAAGAAAAAGAAGATGAAGAAAAGACGGGTGAATTGCGAAAATGAACAAAAGACAGAGCTCAACTTAACTAAATTTTCGAGTTTTCTCCTCAAATTAATACTTGACAGAGAGAACCAGGACAAGAAAAGAAGGGGAAGACAGAAGAAATACTTGCACTTAATGCTTAAGGAAGGAATCCGGAGGCACGATACAGACATCCAATAATATCATTATCATCATCATCATCGTCCTTCTACTCCTCCTCATCATCTCCTTAGGAAAAAAGTCTGATGGAATGAAGGCCGTACAACACTACACACTGAAAACTGAACAATATATCTAAAAATTGGAAAGTAAAAGAGAGGATAAAAATTAAGGGAAAGGCATCTCAAAACGGGAGAGTGAGAGAGAGAAAGAGAAACGCGAGCGAAGTGTTCGAGACGAGACGCATACAAAGGAAAGAGAAGAGCTGCGAATAGAATATAATAGAAGAGAGGACAAAGCCTCGAGGAAAAAAGAAGAAGAGTAAGAGTGAAAGTGAAGGGAACAAAGTAAAGTAAAGTACAAGAACAAGTATATGTATGTATACAAGGACGTGAAAGTGGAGGAGAAACTCCAGTCCCGCCGACTTTGTTTCACTTTCCATATCCATATCCATTGGAATTAATTAATACTGTCTCTTCATTAGGGACGAACCGCAGCATACAACTTATGTACATACTACATACATACATAAAGTGTAGACATGTAGACTTATTGGCATTGTACATTCATTCCAGCCTGCTGGCTAATGGAACATTCCTCCAGCACTTCTCCTTCCTCCTCTTTACCCTCGCCATTTCATTTCATTTAGTTTCAATCTTAACTTTTCCCTTCTTCCTCCTACTCCTACTCCTACTCCTCTTCTTCTTCCTTACAATTGTTAGTTTTTTCTCACACTTGTGAAATTTCGCGTGTCTGTGCCGTTGTCTGCGTCTTTGTGACTTACTTTATTTTATTCCTATCGTATAGTATCGTATCCCATCCCATCCCATCTCCGCCTTCATCTCCAAGTTTTCCGTTGGCTTTAACTCTGGCTTTTGCCTTTGCCCCAACTTTATCCAACAATCGTACATGTACAATGTACACCTATACATATAGACATACACATACACAGACCACTCTGTTCAGCGTAGGCGAGCATCCATGTGGATCCATTTCATCTAATATTTAAGAGGAAGGAGAGAGTTTGCAAAAACCTGAGAAACTGCGAGACCCGCATTTAAAACGAGCAAACTACTAATGTAGTCCAGTTTTAGTTCCTCGTCCAGACTATGATACAATACAATATAATATAATATAATACAACATCAGGCTTTATACTTTAGCCTACATCCTACATATACAATATACATACACTCAAACTTGAGGAAAATTGAGAAATTTTCTTGTGTAACACAGTTTAGTTTAGCAGGATGAATTTTAAACGACATAATTCGTGCAAACTACAAACTATGCAAAATGTGCATGTTGGCTGCTGCTCACTGCTCACAACTCTCACCCTTCATGTAAAATGTAGAATATGGTGTGTAATTCCTCTACATTCATGTTATGTTATGTTATGTTAACAGAGTAAACACCTAGGAAAACTCTAATGTAATAAAGTTATTCAATTTTTCTAGTATGGAGCTTTTGCAGGGAGAATATCGCCTTGGTGGATTTTACTAAAAATTTAAAAAATACTCTTTAAACTTGCCTTTGCGTTAAAGACCTCCAAATTACATACAATTACGGAGAATTGAGCAAAGGGAAAATATTATAGAGATCGACTAATTTGAAAGCAAAATACCAGTTTCCCAGAAATCCCATTATGTTCCTCAAATAATAATGTATGTGTATTTTGTGTCGCTGGAAAGAGAACTTGCACATTGCACACTCTATACAATATACAATGCTTCATTTTAGGAAGAAACATCATAAAGAATTAAACACACATCTTCATCTTCGTTTTCCTTTTGTCCATGAAGAAATATCCTAGTTAATTGGATCATTCCACTTGTATTTTCCACCAGTGAACATTTTAATTATGCATAAAATTCTGAGCAAGCTCTAGCTATTAGGCTATCCAATCTATTCATACTTTGGGTATATATGTACATTAGACCTGTTCATTCTGCACATTTATATGAAAAGTTAAGGAGGTACCCCTTCATATTGTTCCTTTTG
>JAQIVE010006744.1:0-11192 GCA_034698285.1 Sminthurinus bimaculatus | reverse complement strand
CCAGCTTTTATTAAAATTATATATATTGTTTAAAATGGTAATGACTTTACCTGCAGGCTTGCCTTGTGCACTCGCCATAATTCGTAGAATTCAAAGTCTGCAAAATCAAAATTTGAACATGAGATTATTTCATAATATCAGTACGGGCAATAAAGACGTGCCACTAATTTGTTTTCCAAACAGAGAAATATTTATAGGAAAATTACTTTATTAATCTCAAGTGTAGTGGCCACTGCATATAATGTGCCCCTCATATTGGGCCTTTGACAACTAAAGTCTTTCAAATTAAATGTTGAAATTTTGGGACATGCAATTTTTCTAAAACCCGATTTTTAAAAAGTTGACTCCTCCTGCTCCTAAGATTTTACGAAATTGGCAATTCCTTCATTTAAGATATAAGCATTAAAAACGGATACATACCTTCTCCCCACTCCCTGGAGTCAAACCCTAGTTTTTTGGCCCTTTCTCGCATTAAATCAGTCCACTGCTTCGAGAGGTCAACGGACGGTTTTCTTTGATGGAAAGGAGATGCTAATAGAAGGGTGGTTCTCAAAAACATTTTGAACTTCTTCCCTACAGCTTGATGATCCGTTAGAAGAAAAAAGACGACTTTTCCAGTCCACACAAACCCGTTTTCATAGGCCAATTCTAGGGGCTTACAAGGAGTCTTGCCGCTCGTTCTCGCCCTCATGTACACTTCAAGATCATTGAAGGAAGACAAACATTGTATTTGGAGAAAGTTCCCCCCTGCCTTTTTCACCATCTCTTCAGCTTGTTCTTTCTTTGGATGCTTATGAGTTGTGGGAGCCAATTCGAAGCCCATCACCGCATAAAACTCTGAACAAATAAAACATACATAGTGCATTAAAATATAATGTAAACTGAGTAATAGGCAGGCAAAAATATGTACAGGGTGACAAATAATTTCTGAAACAAACATTGTCCCCAATATCTCGAGTTTTTCTTAGAGAACCTTGCGCGTATTTAAAATTTAAACAGAATACAGTGTATGGCTTTTTATGACATTTTATGACACTTTTTATTGGCATTTATGACCTCGGGAGGTCATTTTTGACCTTTTTGAAACTTTTTTCACCGTCAGAGGTCAAACTAGGGGTCGCATCGGGTTGGTTTCTTTACGAAAAATGATCATACAATTTTGCGTCACTCTGAATTTTTTCAGATTTCGTGCACCAACTTTGAATTTTGACCTTTTTTGAGAATCGACCTCTTGACTGATTGGCACACAACTGATGGAACAACCACAGTTGCTGATTTCTAATCTTCCTACAACTGAAACTTTGAGCCCATTTGTGAGGTGCCATCGAAAGGGACAAAGTAAAAAATTAAAGCCACATTCTTTGGTTGGACTGGAAATACCAGAGATGTATCAGCTAACAAGTAATAACCAGCAGTTTCTCTAATGGGATTCTGGAGTCAATACTGGAAGTAAAAGGATTTTAGTTTTTGGCACAAAGTACATAGTTTAGAATATTTACCAGAAATCAAACCCGATGCGGGCTTTTCCCGACCGAATTATGGAATATTTTTGATGTCATAAACAATGATTGGGCGAGAACAAACAATTATTGTGAGGGTTTCAATAGTAGTTTTACCTTTATTTTATGTGCCACTAAACCAACACTTTGGAAGTTGATTGATGACCTGAAAATCAAACATGAATTGACACAAAAAGGAAAAACGGATTTTCGTTCTGGTCAAATTTCACAATACACAAACAGAAAAAACAGTAGATTATGATTCTCGCTTACACCCAGTCGTAGAGGCTTTTGAAACGACAAGTGCTCTGGAATAATTTACTTTAGGGGCTAAATGTGTTCATCCTAAATAATTACTTACATAACTATTTGAAATAATTATACTGTGCAATTTTTTTAGCTAATATTTAACACTAACGACATGCTCGTATCAGGTTATGATTTCATGCATTTTAGTGTGCCTTTTTCTCCGTGCCGTTTTTTCATTGTGCCCTTTTCTCCATGTGCCTTTTTTACCTCTGTGCCGTTTTACCCGTGTGCCGTTTTTTCAGTGTGCCGTTTTGTCCATGTGCCCAAAAAAGTGTGCCGTTTTCTCCGTGCCGTTTTCTCCTGTGCCGTTTTCTCATGTCATCCCGTAATGGTCTGTCGTATATTATCTATTATCCTAGTCATATAGTCATTGGTTTTCTTCCTTTAATACTAGATTAATTAATTGTGGCCGTCGTACAATAGTTTGCGGTTTTTTTTCTAGGGATTTATAGTAAAAAGAGGTGCTTTAAAATTAGTGCGTACAATTAGCATGAGCATGTGCAAAACTTTTGTATAGTTCCAGAAATTATGGGACATTGCCTTGATAATAAATAATGAATACTAGATATACTTAAGTATTTAATTTACTAATTTTTTTACGGATGACCAGAAGCTTTGTGACTTGTATATTATTCTATTAGGTATGCCTATTTTAAATTATTTATTCTGTGACATGACCAAAAGCTTCCGTCATCTTGACTTGAAGTGGCTATATATGACTCCTCCGCCTCCTACACTTAATATTTACCTTTTTGCTGGCATTAAATGTAAAGTGAGAACACTTTCAAGAGGTTCCGGAATACATAGTTAGTGAGATACTTGGTACTTTTACTTCTTGGCATTCTCTTGGTTTGTTGCTCATTGTTTGCCTTTGAATTTGGGAGGAATGAAGAATAGCAACGGAAGAAACTTTCACTTTTGTATAAATGTGGAGCTTATATCATATTATATTGCACAGTCATTGTTTAGTTAAGGATTTCATATTCGGAGCAAGTCACTCATTTCCCTGAATCGACACGATTCCGCTATATTGTATGGAAAATGTAAATAAAATGGTACAAGATGCTCCACTTTCCCTATTTCAAAATAAATACATAGTGAACAGAGTTTTGAAGTCATTGTTTTAAATTTAAGATCCTTTGTGTGAACAGAGCTTTGCATGATTTAACATAATTGCCAATTTTCAAACAATAAAGTACAATAAATTATGGGAGAACCATGTGTTCGTGTTTTTAGTGATTATTTATAATGGAAAATGTTTAATTTACTAATATTGTTGTATTTACAGGTCTTTGAAATGATACATTTAAGTACTTATCAAAAGGAGTTTATTACGCGGTACGCCAGGCTGTCGGCCATCTTGGAAATGGACACCATTCTTGCGTCTCATTTAGCTCGAGAGGTAAATTAAACAAGCTTTAAAAGTTAACTCATAATTAGTTTCTCAATCTTGTGCTCTTTTTTTGTTCAATTTTAGAAATTATGATTATTTTTGACCTTTTCTTTTTCTCTGGTTTGAATATTTGACCAATATTTGAACTTTCTATGGATGAAGTTGAAAATCTCAAGCATGTATGGAAATAATGTTCTGTTACAAAGAAATGTAGAAATACATATATAGAAAGGTTCGCTCTGAAGTAATTTTTAACCGACACGACGTACTTAAATTCAGACGTTCTGTATGCTAATAGCTGGGCAGTAAAAAACAGGAAGCAGACAGACAGTTGAGCAAAAAGATGTGTAATAGTAATAATAAGGAATAAGTTTAGCTATTCTTGTGAGTTTACTTGTATTCAATGTTTCTTTGCAACCAAGTTTTCCTCAGACTTTTTTTTACTTTTACGACCTAGCGTAGGAGTATGAAAAGGAGAATACTGGTACATACAACATAGATACATACTACTAGTGGCGAAACATGTCGTGTTATATAACTATTTATATACATACTTGGATTTCACATAAGTAATATAATACACTGTATGTATAGTTATTTTATTAAAGTATAATGCACAAGTCCCCCGGGGGGAAGAGACAAGATTGTTGATTGATGACAATAGGACATACATACATAGAATGCCGTCCCTCTCTACTTTTTCTCCGTCTTTTCGAGATGGTTGAAGTCTCCAAAAAAAAGTAGGAACAAAGAAAGAAAATTGTCAGAGTGAGGTACATATGTATGTATTATGTAAGATGTAAGCATGTATGTGGGTAGGCAGTAGGCAGTAATAAAGAGAAACGAAGAAAATTTTCAGCTGAATAAGTTCTGGTGTAATATTTTTCATTCCATACTTACATACATACGTAGAAAGAGAGTCAGAGAAAAGCAAAGTTATGCCGTAATCCCGACAAAAGGTTTGAGAATTGTATTCCGTGCTTTCTCTATACGGTTTGAAGAGAAAAGAGGTTTCATTCTGTCTTTTTCCAATCCCTTCTTGGACTAGTACCTACATACATGGGACCTGCGACACGGTAGATGTAAATCAGGAATCAGGGCAGTAAATATTGTAGAAAAATGTATGCATGTATGCATAACATGTAAATAAGGTAGACGAGTGGGAGAGAACGAGAAGAAGAAGAAGAAGAATCTGGACAATTTTCAGAGTCAATTATTTGCCAGAATATTTGATTGTTTAATGCGAGTCCTTTCTGTCGTTTCTCTCTCCTTGTCGTCCAAATATGTAAGAATGAATCAAGTATTCAGTCATTCATTCACTCTTTCGTTCGTTCGTTGGTTGGTTTTAGAAAACTAAATTATACAGTTGGAGGAAATTATTACACTGGTGACTTTGTATGTAGTAGTAGTTGTAGGAGTATAACATGGAGCGACAACAATAAATTGTAGATTACATTCAAATTTCCTAAATGAAACAATCCAAGAATTACAGAGGGAATTTAGATAATTGCATAATATTTCTATTTCAGTGCTTATACATGTTCTCGAGTCATGTTAGGTAAAGGAAATTCTAAAGCGTTTTTATTGTAGTTTATTAATTCGTCATTAAATAAACCTGAATTTCTCTCATGATATGTTGTAGTTTTTATCCAGTGAATTTATTTTTTTGAAAATTATAAACCTACCATAGACATTTAGTTTAGAATTATGTATAGGTATAGACGATTTTGCTGAAATTCCAAAATCCCAAAAGTTTTTTTATACATGTGTGTAATATATTATGTACCTTGTAGAAATGGACGAATAAGAAGTAAATCTCAACTTTTATCATCAGACAAGGACAAAGGGAGTAAAAAGAAGGAGAATCAGGGAAATCAGTAAAGAAAAGTTTTGTGTTTAAAAGGGATATTATTTATTCTCGTCGATGAATTTCAATTTCAAGTTTGGTATAAAATGAGAAAAGGTCTTTGTTTTCACAATTGCGATCAGGCTTTCACCTCCACATTCACATTCACAATTCACACACGCGTGCAGTCAACATCATCAGACCAAGTTCTGTACGTCTGACGAGGTAGACGACAGATGTTTGAATTCAGTCCTATACATATAATATAATATATGCAAACCGACATTATGTTAAGGATAGATAGATAGATAGGTAGATAGGGGGATGAGGACTAGTTTTTCCGGTGAACGAAAGCACGGGAAAGAAAGTTGAAAGTTCTCTCAAAACATTTACTTTTACTGACGTCACTCTTTTACTCCCTTTCTCTTTCTCTCAAACTCGAGCGAACAAACGAGAGAACACACAGCGAGCGAAAGGTTTTATGGCGTATGAATGAGTCTTTTGCCCTCGGCCAAAAGCTAGACCAAAGCTAAGCTAAATATGAACAAAAATAGCGGAGGACCCTTGAAAATATTTTTAGACACGGAGAATTTGTAGTAATGTTGAATTATGTAGGTTAAAAAGTATTGTTGATGTAATATAGAAATTTGTGTCGCAACGTAATAATAATAATAATAATGTGATGATAATATATTTAGTATCCTAAAAGTGGTTTGTTTTTTGTTCCCTTATAATTAGGCATTTTCAACCTCGGAAATGACGGCAGCCAAGCACAGAATGAGTCAACTGCAGGACTTACAGTCGAAAATAGACTCAACCTGGAAGAACTCTCGTTGGGTAATCGACGTGGTGACAACATCCCGAGATAAATCATCGACATCTGCTTCGATCCGAACCTTGGCCCAGTTTGACCTCAAAACAACATCTTCCGAGTCAATTGTGAGTGCGGACGCGTGTCTGCGAAAGAGTGAAGAAATTCAATTAGGTCTGCACAGCAAGAGTGAGAATGAGCTTCCGCCATTTGGTGGCGGATTGAAATTTTCCAGGAGTGAGAATCAACTTTGTGGTGTGGGGAGTGGAGGGTCTGGCGGACCAGGAGGAGGAAGTTCAGCAAGTCATCATTCGCATTCCCATTCCATTCACTCCCATTCATCACCTCATCATCTATTCAACTTTCCGGGAGCGGGTGCTGGTATCCGAAAAGTGAGTGTTCCCACTCCCTACACAGCTGGAGGACATGATCCTCAGAAGCTGCAATTTAGTGCAAAAATCTACTCCACTCACAGTCAAAGTGATTCAACCATTTCCAACACTCATGCTGACGTCCAGACCACGGACCAAGTGTCGAGTACCAGTCTACACAATCTCTATCGCCAAAACAGTAATAATCAAATGATTGTTCCCAATCTCATCGTCAGTGGGTTGAATGAGAAGGAGACGGTCATTTCTCCAAGTCCAAGTCAAATTCAAGTCCTCCCTCACAGTCCGTTGACCAAGACGGTGTCCAGGCCGAGTCAAGTCGTCGATACCATGGCCAGTGTCTCTACAATTGTTACGAGCTCCACACCAAGCCCTCCAATTGTTAGTGGTGTTGGTGGTAGTAGTAGTAGTAGTCAATATATGAGAACTCACAATAAAAGTAGTAGCGAACCTCCACCGGTACCTCCCCGCTTGCATCTTCAGCAACAGCAGCAGCAACAAAAGATGAATGTTCCTCCAGGCTCTAGTAATTGTAGTAGTATAGAATCCTCCCCCATCTCAAACCTTGACGTTCGAATATTCCCCGCTGTAGATCCTCCACCAACGACCATGTTGCCACCAAACACGTCCGCGGTCCCATCTCTTCCTATGCACAATGTCTTGGGAAATATTCCTTCAGTGTCCGTCAAAATGTTTGATTCCTCGGGTTCCGTGTCCAGTACGTCAAGTGCAAGTAGTTTGAGTATGGTGGAGTCCGCCATTCCAGGAGATTTCGGTGCAACACCCGCAGCTTCTTCAGTACAGACCATTCCAGCTCCGCCGTCACCTCCTACAATGGTTGTGATTCAAGGTAGGATAAAAAAAGAAAAATATGTCGTACTTCAAAATGAATGCACAAAATTAAAACGAAAAGCGTTTTTTTAAAACCAAGTGAAGTATATTTGATGAATATTATTATTTTTTCAGTCTTTGCTGCATATGACTGTGGTTTACAAGAAGGGACGAGCGTAAGACTTCAAATTACCAATCAAACAACGGCAAGACAAGTTGTGGACTTACTGGTGAAACAACTGAATGCCGAAGTTCGTGCTAAAGGATTAGACAACCCTATTTATGATAGAACCCAAGCGTTTTGTCTCGTTTCTGTGATTGGGGCAAGAGAACGATGCTTACGGAATGATTTTAAACCTTTATTGCTACAAAATCCGTGGAAAAGTGGGCGTTTGTATGTAAGGTGAGTGTCAGTGTCAGACTCGGACTGGAATACAAAATCTTCTTTAAATCTTAGCCACAAAATTATATTGTGCGTTTTGCGGACAAAATTTTGATTCCGTTGTTTCATTTTCTTTCAGAAAAAAGTCGGACATAACGGCAGCGATCGATATGGCGGCAAGGGATTCAACTAACTTATAATCAACCAACTACAATAGTGATTTAATAAAATAAAATTAATTTCTTTAGTAATTTGTAATTTTAATTATTGTATTTTACGTCTACCTAAAAACAATACAAAACGTAAGACATCAGGAGTTTGAAAATGTATCTCTTTTCCCAGTTTTACCATTTTTTGCTTTGTTTTCAAACAAAAATACTCGTGTTCATCGTCTTTAGTGGTTAGTAATATGATGTACAACTTTCAATGTATAATGTACACTTGATTCCCCATGTTTATCTTTTGTCAAACTTGTTCCTACTGCACGTTCAGGGAATGTAGATGTATATAAATAGCTTATTGAAGCAATAAATTATTATTTAATTAACTAATATTTCGGCATACATACTGAAATATCATGATTTTACCTATTGACTTTTGTTTTCATTGATTTACCACAAAGCTCTAGTTTGGTTCGGTAGCCCCTTGTTATATAATATATAATATACAGTTTTCAGCATTGCCAATTTATGTATACTTGTTATTCATTATATTATATTATGTATGTGTCTCGATTTTTACATACATGGATCTCCTACTAGATATACTAGCCGTTCTCTGCTGTATAGTAGATATATAATATATACAGTGAAAATGTAGGATATCAATCATAAAAGTGTCCGCGATAATTTCTAATCGTCTAGATACACAGTCTACACTGCGGATTTTGTAATATTACCGTCATTATAAAAGCATCAACCACACCATACATTGTAAATTTTGATTATGTGATGACGATATGTAGAGTTCTCTCTCTCTTTGTCATTAATTTGTGTATTTATACTTAACTAGACTAACGTTGAAAGTAATGAACTTGACAAACCCTATGGATTGGATAGAGATTTAGTGATATATACTTACATCTTATTTAAAAGTCAATGCAATGAAAATGTGCATGAATTACGCGTATTTATATAGGTAATGAATGATAAATGTAGCATGAAAATATGCAACTTTTGTTTTCGTTTGTAAAACGTCATGCTTTAAGTTTATCATTCATCGATATTACTATAATAACAGTTCAGTATTACGCAAATATATATATGTTATTCTTCATGTTCCAAATGTGCTAGCCAAAATGAGTGAAATAACTTTACATACCAATAAATAAATACCAACCATTATTAAAGATACATACATAGTAATTTCGGATATTCAAGGCCAACTTTGTATGGAATGTGTGGGAGTTACATTGAATGGAAAATGAAAGAATATTATGCCGATTTACACGGGATATTCTCCCTCTATTACGATGATCTGTCATATAGGTGTTAATTATTAAAATATTTAAAAAATGCATACAAATAATGATGAAGTGAAATAAAAAAATATTATTGTGCAATAGTACAACTCAATTCCACTCCAATGCTATTTTCTAAAAAAAAATATTATATTATAAAATAATGTTACAAATAAATGTTAATGTATAATATTTAAACTGATATGTACGATGTGATCATCCACTGTTATAAAAAATATGCAACTGTTTATATAAGTATATAATGTGTACTGAATAGTTGTATGAATGAATGCAAAATACACGTTATAATTATGAATGTAGAAAGATAAATATAGGTAAGAATTACATATTGTAGGTGTATTTACATTGCGTGCAAGACGTAAATACAGAACATGAAAAAGCAAACTTAAAAAACAATAATACTGGTAAAATTGCAACAAAAGCATAAATGCGTCGCCATCATAATCATCATCAATGAATAGATAGGAATAAAATTGAAAATTGACTGTCAAAAAAAGGAAACATAAAAAGGGATTTCATGACTATCAAAAAACAAAAAAATTATTGGTTGATTTTTAAGAGTAGTGACTACATAAAAATTCAACTAAAATTTTTAAGCAAATTATATAGTCGTCGGTAGAAAACACAGCATATTATTATTATATATTATAGACTTTTGAAGACAGAAATGTGTTTGTATAAAATATGTAAGAAGAAGAAATAATAATGACAAAATACAACTTGAGACATGCTTTACAGTATGTTGTGTGTGTACTACAAGCACACGTAAAAACATTAAACGCAGATGACAACAGTAACCAAAAAAAGGTTACAAAAATGTTATAGCATCCACATAATTATACAGTGTATTTAATGTGAATACATATTGTTATTTGTCATATCATGTTCGGAGATAAAGTATAATAATACTGTGTGTATACTTACTAATTGTGAGAAACGAAAATGTGTAATTAGTGAGTTTGACTACTTATCAGAGTATATATGAACCAAAAAATAAAATAAAGATAAACTTAAGACGTAAGCACAACATTCTTATACACAGCACACAATGTCCAAGTCCAAAAGTCTTTGAACTAAAAGTTCAACGCCACACACATTTTAAACTGTTTCCCATAATTAGCTTATAGGTAAATAAAAGGCAGGAAAAATATTCAATTCTCTGTGTTTGCGTGTATAGAACAAAGTAAAAATTACTGATGGAAATTAAAGTCTGTGTATATAATATACATACATACGGATTCCGTTTCTTTTATGCCATCATATTGAATATTGATGATAGATTATGTCATTATAAAAGTAATAGACTTGTCCTATACCTAACCAAATGGTAACTTTATAACACATAAAAAATATAAATATATATATATATATATTATTATGAAAAAAATATTTGAGTGACAAAAAAGCGATAGTGATTATAACGATGAAATTTTATATTTTATCAAAAATCGTGTGGGACAAACGAATATACGAAAAGATGTAATAATAATGAAAAGAAAATTGCGTGAATATTGAATATATTGTAAACTTACTTGTTAAGTAGCTTGTTATCATTGTAATTATATATACGTAAATATGCTGCAGATTACCTTTGATAATTGGAAAGTCTTAAATTATGTCACAAACAATACCATAATATATGAATTGACAGACCAGAGAAAACTATAAAATGAAAAATATAAATTTGTATTAGTACAACATATAAAAGATAAAAGAACATATTCTAATTTACAGTGTTGACTATGCGTCACGTCCTGAAGTATGTAGTTCATCTTACGCTGACTTGAGTATATTGTTAAATAATATAAAGAACGAAAAATACATAATCTGTTAATTCACATAGATGTTATAAAGAAGAAGCGTGAAATAAAAAGCAATGTAACTAAATTACAGCTATCTTTGATACCTAATTAGCATTCTATATCCCTCACAAGCACCTGGACGCAGTTTCGTATTTGAAGACTAATTATCTAGTCACAATGCATAGTTCATGATTCATGATGCATTCATAAATGTATGGACTTGTACTTTTACTTTTTGTTTATGAAATAATTTTATTTTCCTTTTTTTCTTGCTTAAATTTAGTATAAAAACAGTTTGGCAGCAAGAGCACAATAGGCACACTTTAAATCTACTAACATGTTTTGCAATTGATACTGCCGTGTCCCAACCAATTTTTTAGAATAACCAAGTTGTTCACAGAAACGATATATGTATCATTCTGAAGAAGAAAGACAGGGGATTTTAATCAT
>JAQIVE010006743.1:0-11197 GCA_034698285.1 Sminthurinus bimaculatus | reverse complement strand
TTTTTTGAAGCCCCGAAAAATGGCTTTACAAATGTTGTAGGGGATGGTCTGGAGTACCTCTGTACCGATTTTGAGCCCGATCCCCCGGAGAGCCACTCGACCATGTATTTCCTGCGGGGTCCTTTATCGCAGACAATATTTCAGCATAAGCTTTTTTTTACTTGAATCATGCTACATTTCAACTATGTGTATGTAAGTCGTCCTCGTGTTATAAGAGAGCGAGACATTTTTCTTTTTCTTTATCGCTTCCAGTATCACTTATACTGGTATATTATTGTCTTGTCTATTTTATACTATTTATATCCAAATATACTATAATAAAAAGGCTGGCAAGCAATATTGCTTAATTACATTCTACAAAGTCTCGCTGTACAAACCGAGTCTTCCCTTTACACTTCACACAAAGGACGAATGACGCATTGACCGGAATTGAAAATGTGATTGCAGTCGTAAGTGAAGCATGTAACTAGATACTTAAGTTAGTAGGGCATATTAATATAAAATCATAATCATTCACTTCATACCCATGTGTATAATATAGTATGAATATGTGTGTCAATGGATATGAACCTCATGAACACAATAATTTATAACTCTATCTTTGTATATTGAATATTGAGTATTTTTTCACTATGTTTGAAGCTGAGGATAAAGACTTGGTAATATAATATTTCATTTTTTGGACAACTTAGAACTTAGAATCTAAGATAAGATAGCATGTAAAGTGACAACAGAGAGTATTCCTTGAACTTGTGCGGTATTGTGTGCCCTTAACTCGTGAAAATAAAATACACATGGCAAGTTTCATCAGATATTTTTTACTCTCTACTAATACTTAATTCACTTCTATTTCTATTTTCTCCCCGTAAACGTTCCTGGTTACCCTCTTTAGTTTTAGAAACTGATAAAGCAGTTAGTCATTTTCGCTGCAGTCTGTAGGCTACAGCCAATCAATCCTTGTTTTGCCTGTGAAGTAAAAGCATTAGAATATTAGAAAGAATTCAAAGAATTTTCTTTTTCATTTTTCTACCTCTAGAGGTGCAATACTAAAGCTGCTGATAAATAATACAATAGTGGAAGGAGAGACAATCAAAAATGAATAATATATTAAAGTTGAGCATTTTGCTCTCAATCCTGCTATCTTTCTTTGTATCAACCCTTGAGTCTCAAGAAACCGGAAAGGCCGACGAATACTTTGAACGATGTATGGACGGTATAAACCACAAAACAGAGCCTGGACCTGAAGATAATCTACATCAACAAGTAAGAAATTTTGAACTTGTATGTAATTAATTAGCTAATGACGATTGAGATGTACTCATATGATGTTCAAACATACACACAGTTTAACGTAATTGTCACTTCTCACTTCATACATGCTTGTAATTTAATTGGAATACTATGTTTAAATTCTGAAGTGTTCCCCATGGTCACAAAAATCCTGCTGTACCGATGAGACGAGTAGAAGGGCTCATGTTGAAAATATGTATAATTTTAACTGGGACCATTGTAGCCAGAAGAAGCCCATGTCGCCCAAGTGCCGAGAACACTTTACTCAAGACTTGTAAGCATAATTTTTAGTTGTTATTGTATTTGCTGATATTTTTAGTTAAGCAGTTTAGTTCTTTGACTAGAAAACTATAATCTAAAATAACATCTACTGTTTAAAACCAGATGTTTCTACGAGTGCTCTCCAAATGTTGGTCCATGGTTAACACCTGTAAGTATTGTTTATTCCTTGAAAAAATGTATTCAATTTATATTATTCAACAAGGCGAGCTCTAGACACAAATAATTACATATACATAACATACATATGGAAAACATTTTAGAAAAACGATTTTTGCTAATGTATTAATACATTAGCAAAAATCGTTTTTCTAAAATGCTTTCCATATATGTTCAATTTAACGACGTTTAGAATTTCAAAGTACTTAACATGTCCTTATCTTACCAATTTTCTTTCTTTACATAGGTGAAGCAAAAGATCCGAAACGAAAGGTTTGTGAATGTTCCACTTTGTGCTAGCGATTGCAACGCTTGGTTTGATGCTTGTAAAGGTAAAAAAAATAATAGACACTACCAAACAAGTTAGTGATAGAAATGATTTCAACGTCGATCAAGGATCCCTTCACAGATTCTGTAGCTATAGCTTTTTTTACATACGATGTCTGTACCATTTTTACAGATGACTTCACATGTACGAGTAACTGGGGTAGAAACTTCGACTGGGTTCCATCGAGAAACTCTTCGATACAAGGAAAGGTCAATCAGTGTCCACAGGATGGAAAATGTGATACATTTAAGAATGTGTTCCAGACCCCCGAATTTTTCTGCGAGAACGTGTGGGACCATTCCTGGAAATATACTCCAGACGAAGCTCCAGGAGGTTGTATGAGAATCTGGTTTGATGGAGAGAACGGAAATCCTAATGACGCTGTGGCTAAGTATCATTTCAAACGTGTAAAAAGTAACTCTGACGTTGCCAAGGCAAGCTGTTTCGGTGTTTTTACCACTATTACACTTCTTGTCGTTGCTCAACTCTAAGTTAAACTTAAATTAACCAGGTTCGTCGAAAGATAAAGGTGTACCTAATTGTCAGCTATGTCTATACATTATACAAACATACCTACATAATTGATAATAGATGTAGTTGTAAAAAGTGTGATGCAACAAAGATGCCATAACTCTCCAAGTGCCTATACAAAACACTGCATACAAATTTCTTCCTTTGAAATCAGCAGAATTCTCAAAAACAATGATATTGAAATTCTTATATTATGATAATCATTATACTTTATACAATCAATCAATATTATTATTATATTGTATTTATAATAAGCATGTACATGTCACAATTCTATTAGGCTGATTAGATATACCTTGTGTTATTTTTTGAATAAGTACCTATATAGCTATATACATACATAGTAGCAATAATAAATATTATATTTTGAATGCGACATCATATAAATGAAGAACAGTTGAAAATATCCACTAAAGTATATAGTTGCTCAAGATGTAATGTTGATCGTTAATCGTTACCAAAAGAGAAAAAGAATAAATAAAAAATAAAATAAATTGTTAAAACCCAAAAGCCCAACTCAATGTGTGGGTAGAGTATAAACACTTACAAATTTATTCTTCCAACGAAATATTGATTATTTTGTACATCATACATCATATATACAAAAATGCACACGCATAGCATATCATGAAAGTTCAAAAGGTATACACATTTAAATTACTTGGCATACAAACAAGATAACGCTTTTGTGACTAATAGTATTTTATATTTCAGCAATAGGAATTAGAGAAGCAGTTCACCTGTTTACATGGCAAGATTAAGTCGCTGTAGCGGTAAGACGTTTTCAGCAAACTGCCCTTGGAAATTTCCTCTTGGAAAATAATTGGCTACTACCACAGATCTAGATCCGAGCGTGGCCACTCCAATTCCAAAGTTTTGCATGTTTTTCCAAACAAGCTGAGTAAAACGGGACGAGACTGGGTTCTGATAGTCGTATTTTTCACCCTCCTTGTACCACGAGTCGATGGCATTTCTTACCAATTGTAATTTATCTCGGGGTCCATTGTCAACGGCGTAGAATAATTCTGCAGAGATAAAGCCAATGGGTTTTGGCAAGGCGGGTTGGGTGACTAAATAATCCGCCATTATTTGAGCCGCGAGATTTAACTGCAGTTTTTCATTTGCAAAAACCAACAATAACATAGTTGTACTGCCTGAAACACTTTTGCACATTAAAATATATATTTTCTAACTCATGGTCATACCGATTCAACCATGCGCAAGGGTGGGGAACCATGCAGACCTCTGTAATAATTATGAAGTTCCAGTCCCAACTTTTGAAATTCTGTATCGTTTTCAAAAAACAAAGGGGTTTTAAGGGGTTGAAAAGAAATTAACACTGCGAATGCATTTTTCGAGAATAAACTTACCCTCACATGGTCCAAAGGATCTGGCGGCATTATCGAAATCTAAGGATGCCAAATTGTTCTTTAAGGGGTCATCGGCTTGAATTTGAATAGATCGTTGACCCTTGCAATTGTATCCGTCATACAGTCGCACACACTCGTTTGGGTTCTGAATGGAAGAAAGTCGCCTTTGCAAGTACACTGGAAGATTGGCGCATTTGTAGATATTTCCACTGGAGAAAAATCGTTGTGAACCTTAAGGAAAAGTAAAAAACAGCAAAATGTTGTAGCTTGTAATTGTTTTTTTACAAAGGTGAGTAAAAATTGCATCTTGAATTTTAATCGCTCTTCAAAAAATATCTAGACTTACCTTGAAAGTTGGGCTCGGCAAAGAATGTGACCAGTGATTTTTTTACATAACTACGCCGGGTTGTCGTCTGACGTCGAATTAGTTGAACTTGGTCCCGACGACTTACTTTATTGGTATTTTTATTGAGCGCACTCAGCACCTTGACCATGTTTTCAATGTTGTTCCAGGATGGACTTGGTCCATTGTCTGCCTGTTCCTGGTTTTGCCGTCGTACCTCCTCATGCTGAACTAGATTTTGGCCTCCAACAGCTGATGTTCCAATTTGACTTCTTTCTCCAATCTGAATTTCGTCCTGGGGACATTCTCGAAAGGAACTCACTTTCACCTTCTTTAAGTAGTCTCGGAATTTTTCTTTTCTGCCTTGAGTCTGAGAATAAATGTCTGTACGGGTTCCTTGACAGTTTCGACTTTCGTAGAGGGACATACAGTGGCCTTCAACTTTCAGGGACCAACGACTGTAGCTGTTTATCCAAGTCGTAGGCACATCTTCACACCCTGCTCCTCTTGCGCGAAGAAATTTTGTTAGATAACCTTTTGTTTAAAAGAAAAAAATACAAGTTATCAGAAGATATTATAGCTGAAAATTTAATTTATTAAATGCTTGTAATTAATTTAAATACCTCCAAATACTGATGTTTTATGAAGAGCTAGTGTAGAACCGCCAGTTGCATTTACACTGTTCTTTTCACTCGAAGGAATTGCAGCCAAAGAGGCTCCAAAGGTGAGGATTACTATAAAATATATTTTTGTTGATATTTTTGCACAATTTGAAAGTTTCATTGCGATTCAAGTTTAATCAACACCGTCATGGACAAAACTTCAATCAGCTCAAAATATTCTATTGTAATTGTTAGTCTAGCATATAAAAAATGCAAAACGCTTGCTGAAATTCCAGTTGAAAAATATTGCCGACATTTAATTGACTGACGACCAGCTCCTTTTCTGATATGTAAATAATGATAATGGTTCGTTGCTCGTTTCACATTCCACAAGTCACAACCGCAAAAGAAAAAACCACACGACACTGGTATTTTATTCTTTGGTTTCCTCTCAGGTCCATATACCAGACAGATTAATGAAAATGAAAGTAGTGCAGTATGTAAATAACTTCTATTTGGCAAGAACTGCACAAAAACTAAAAAACACTACGTCTTAAACTTTAACCTTTTTAACTGCAAAATTTAGAATATTCAGCGCTATGTATTTGTGTGTACAAAACGATTCTCTAATACACGCATTGCAATGTAAACTATAACTTTAATATTGAGACATGAGCTATGGCATGGCGAACGGAATGGTATGAAAAACTAGCCAGAGTCTCAATCCAGCATGTATGTGTCAAAAGTCAACAATGAAATGAAACGCTTACAGCACAAGATTCAATAATGAATAGATAAGCTCGCTCCACTACATAAAGGAAGATTATGACTCTACATTCTACAGCTTACACACACACAGGTAGTTGGTACACAACACATAACGTTTGATTGCTGCAAGCGTGTTATTTTTTTCAGTGCAAACTCTTTTAATATACCGGGACAGCACCTCATCGTTTATTATGGAATTGCTAAATCATACTGTAATTCATGCAATGCACAATTGGCGTGTAGTCATATCTAGTTACTTGGACTCCGTTTGGAACTTTATTATGCAGGTTGCATGTGTATTTTCTATAATTTACCTTCTATTTGTGTAAGATTTTGTTTATTTCTCCAACAAAGAAAATAGGTTCACATTCAGAAAACCTCTACTTTTTTACTCTGCAGTACGCTATGAAACCATCCTCATCATCATTAGGGTGAGCAAAATTATGCTTTACTTTTAAAGGTTTTACATGGAAGTTACAGATAAGAACATCTTCCATCTGTTTATGCCTTTTCAAAAACATTCTATATGTATGAATGTGTATGTAGTATGTACATCGTACATAGTCACTTTAGCTTGCTGACGAAAAATGAAAAATGTCTTCGTAATAACTTTTGCAACGATTCACTTTACGCGTTTTACGTTTCACTCACCCTAATCATCACAATTGTAATGGTAGAAAAAAATATAAGCAAATAATATCATTACGATTATCATTCTCCAGGTTTTTCGTTTTCCTTCCCACTAGTATGTATTTAGATACATACTAGTGGAAAGGATACACACTGTACACACTACTGATACACACTATACAACGCTCATACAGTGGGAGAAACCACTAAGTTTTTTCTTCGCTGCTTATTTGTTGGGGGTTTGTGCTGCGTGAGTTCGACCGTAGCCTTTTCATGACCTTTTCTAATTTGGCCGCGGATAGAGATAGGTCGTAAGTCGTAAGCTTGAACCAAAGCACTTTACATATTTTAAGTACCTCCTTACGTACTAAAAAGGGTAATTTTCCTTACTGTGCATCATGAACTACTGCACTGAGGTAAAAAGGGCTTTCTATTTTCAGAGGGTACGCTATACCTATAGCTCGTTTGCTATACATATATTGATTTGTGGACGCTATGCTGTTGACTGAACTCAACTGTATGAACAAGTCCCTCGTCTTTATCCTCTTCCTATTTGTCATCCTATTTTGACGCCTTTTGCATCCTTGGAAAAGGTTGCTCATTGTTGTTGTTGTTGCTGCACCAGCCTTTGGTGCAAAAATTCGTTCACAAAGCTCCACGTATTTCCACGTTGTGTTTATTTGTGGATTCTCTCTTAATTTTCTTTCGGTTCCCATCTAAAATCCTAAAGTCAAAAACTTTTTGTCATAAATAATTATATGTACGGTAGACTGTGTAACACTGTTGTTTCATATCGATATTTTGCACCATCCAATCCTATTTGGAGCTGGAACTCTGCTGCTGAAATGAATACAGAGACTATTTTAGTAGTGATCATCATCCTTCTTGATCATCATCATCATCACTACCTTGTCGATGCTTCAAATTCACCAAACTTGACAACTCAACAACTCCACAGCCCAATAAAGATGATGACTCGCGGGAAGAGGATCGAAGAGGTGAGACCGCCTCGTGGCTGTAGAGCCAGCTTCTATGAGCCCAAGTTAGAGAGGAACGAACTCCGCCTTTCCTGCTGGGCCAAGACGGCGGAGCCATCCAGCTTTCAGTTCCACTTTGGAAGTCTCCTTTCCCCGCAACTCTCCGCCGTTGCTCTCACCATCATTGAGAAAAAAGAAGCGGAGCTTCGTCAAGCAAATGCATCTCAGCTCCTGACTCAACAATGGACTGGCTACAAGGATTTGAGGGAGAAGAGGAAGTCTGCGGGTATTCCGATGGACGAGGTGCCAGTCGCCATAACTTCCCTGTTATTGATCTGTAATGATACTGATAGTGAAGGATCAAATGCTGAAAAGGAGGAGGAGGAACAACAACTTGATGCTTCCCTTACATTTCCGTTATTTAAAAATCTCTCTTCCGTCTCCGCTCCCTCTCGGTCCGTTCTTGACTCGGTTACAAGTGTCTACATCTCCAATTGTGGACTGAGTCGTTTTTCCACTCACCCCACGGTCTTTGGCTCGACCCCCCAACTAGAAGACTTAGTGCTATATGAAACTGTGATGAGCGAGGATGACTTGTCCCACCTCAGCTGGGCACGGAATCCACACCTGAAGCATCTGAAGATGGTGGGAACTGCGGGTCTGCGGCGGATTAAAACTGGAACATTCCTCTCCTCAAACATTTCCTCCCGTCTAGAGAAACTGGATCTGTTATCAAACGACAACCTGGAGCTTATCGAAACCGAGGCATTCGTAGGTCTTCATCGCCTCTCTCGTCTCACCCTCAAATACCACCACTCACTGTCCACTGTCCAGCAGGGGGCCTTTGACCACCTTCCAGCTCTCAACGATCTCGGACTTTTGGACAGCCCCGCACTTAAAATCCTATTCAATGATGATGAAAGCGGACAGAATCCGAATGCCAAGGTGCCATTATTATCATCGTCGTCATCATGGTACCTGCCGAAAGTGAAGTACCTCGGGCTCAACTGCAATGGAATTGAGCGGATAAGTCGAGAGATATTCAAGGAACTTGCGTCCCTCGAAGAGCTCAACCTGTCCTACAACCACCTCAAGGACCTGGCCTCATTTGAGTTTGTAGGAAAAGGAGGTGGCGGGGAAAAGTTGAAGTCGATCAATTTGTCCAACAACCAAATTGAGGGCTCCATCCCCGAAACCCTCTTCTCTTCTCTCCCGCTGCTCCAGCATCTGGACTTGAGCGGGAATCGTCTCATTGGACCACTTTGTCTTTGGACCACATTTCCTCCCTCCCTCGTCAGCCTGCATCTGGAAGACAATCAAATTACGGAGCTCCTACCACGCACACCCTGGCAACCACTTACCAATGAGGTTGACCCTGAGGGTTTCAAAGAGGAGACGGAGGGGCAGGAGGAGTACGAACTTAAAACTCTCCGTATGGACAACAATACCCTGAGTTTCCTTGGCCCAGACTTGTTTCCCAGGGCTAGGTTGGAGATTTTCTCTGTGGACAATAATGAGATCCGAGAAGTCTTGCCTTGGACCTTTTTCGGGGCGGACAATTTGCAATATGTATCTTTGGCGAATAATCAGCTGGCGAGGTTGGATCCCTTGGCCCTGGCCGTGACCAAAGGACTGACAAAACTCAATGTTCAGTGGTCAGTGAGGTGGCCCAACTTCCGCCTCGGAGGCAACCATTTAGAGTGTGACTGTGACCTGGTGTGGCTGGCAGAGGAGCTTGGCCGTCGCCGAGGAAAGTTCCGTCATCAGAGCTCCCAATCTTATCTGAGTTGGCCCGTCCCCACCAGTCTCTACGGGGGGTCATCATCATCATCAACTGAGACGATACTACGCTCGTATGAGTACCCCGATTTTGAGCCCAAGGAAAATATTTGTTGTCGACTACGGCAGCGTCATGATGGAGACGATGCTACTGATGGGACAACGACGACACCCGGAATACGTAGTAACTGTTGGCTAGTGCCTCCCTTACCTGATTATGCCCATGGAGATCGTAGCAAAATTCCTTTGCCCTGGTTGGAGGCAGGAGCAGGAGGCGGAGGCTGGAAAGTGGAGGTGAAGGCAGTCGACTCTTTTCCAACGGACAAGTTTATCTGCTCCCCCCACACAACAAACCAAGGAGGGAAGGGAATGAGGATCCACCCACTTGCTCCGTTTGCGTGGGCTGCCTCGCTTGTTTTGACATACGGGAAAATGTAATAAGAACCCCAACTCCACATGTCACTTTCACTGCTTCGTTTTTCCCTTTTTTGGGTTTTTGGATCGGGCACTTTTAGCTGGCAGGGTGGTTTATTTTACTTTTGACAAGGACTTTTGGAATTCATTTTTCCCTTTCCCCGCGCCGTACTGATGAAACCCAAAAGGTCGAAACATGCATGTCTACCGCTAACCTTTTGTCCTTCCCAACTTGAACTTTCCTCAATTTGACGTTTTAAGTCACAGTTAGTGACTCTTGATTATTATTTTTAATAATAATCTGTTCATTCGAGTATTCCGATAAAGTTGTGTACTCTAATTCATTTTTTCATTTTGTGTTATGTATTCGTCAATTTTTTAATGTGAATGTGTCATGAGCTGTGGCCCGAATAAAGAACCTACACACCGCATAGAATTCCTGGTTGTAGATGACAAAAGCATGACATCGTAGAAATGATTCAAACCCCGACTAAAAGTATTCCTACATGAATGTTATCACTAGAAAAAAATATTTAAAAAATCCCCACACACGTGGGTGGGGCACAGGCGGAATTGAAAAAATTCTCCATTGAGCATACTCCGATTTTCTCGACAATCAAACCAATAAACGAATTTTTAAATTCAGAATTTTTTTCCGACTAAATCAAGTCTTCGGGTACCTGACCTCACTGGTAAAAAGTAAAAGCTATGATCGGGGGTGCAACTTTACAGACATTTAGATATACGGACGATGCCTCTGTTTTAGATAGTATAAAAATACATGGATAATAATCATCAAAATAATTATAATGGTGCATAGTGATTACTATTGTACATTTGTGTATGTGTGTGTCGATATTCGTATGCGCATTTGTGTAACTGGTAAATGATTCCAAGAAGAAGAAGTCCAAGAGTTCTCACAGTCACATAATGTGCAACGCAAGCACACAACTTGAGCGGTTGTCTTTGTAAGTATTTGTATGTATTTACCTATTCGAAAAGCAAAAGAGTTGGAGGATTTGCAGTTCGCACGTGTGAGAAAATCGAGAATCCAGACCAGAGGATGAAAATGAAAAATGAACTGGATAATCTGAACAAAAACATGTCTTTAGTTTACATGAATTACGCATTACGTACTCTGATGATATAAGAAGCAGACAAATGTATGTAGTAAGTATGTATTGTGTTTACTTTACTTGAAACTCGTGGCTTTGAACGACACACAACACGAGTTAGATTGTGCTTTGTCATAGTACTTTGTCTTTACGTAAATAGTGTATTTACATAGATATCCAGTTTATGATACTTTCACTAACCTAAAATCAGTACCCTCTGGTTTTCAGGAAGACTTCTGATTTGACGATCTGTTTAAAATAATTTTATAGTGTAATATTTATTTCAAATGGGGTAATCTTACTTAATATTACTTGGTGTAATTAAATGCGAGGCAAATCGCGTATTTATCTTTAATGCAAAAATAAACAACAATATGCCCAGTAAGCAGTAAAAAGCAGAATATTATATAATAACTTTTTATAGGCAGCATGTACACAGTACATATTCGTGTGTATTGTACGTACAGGGTGACAAATAATTTCTGCAACAAACGTTTCCCCCGATATCTTGAGTTTTTCTTAGAGAACCTTGTCAGTATTTAAGATTTAAACAGAGTACACTGTGTGGCTTACGACTTATTTTTACCACGCAACATAGTCGCCATTTATCTT
>JAQIVE010006742.1:0-11200 GCA_034698285.1 Sminthurinus bimaculatus | reverse complement strand
CCGTATTACGGTAAATATATTTTTCTTGAAGAAGGACACGAGCTGTACTTGAAAACTTGCACAAATACAATTTCTATAATTTGTTCTAGTAATCCAATAAAAATGATAAATAAGTACCTGCAAACACCTGACCTAAAATATACTGGAAAAATTTATTGTCGTAATGCATTGGTGAAAACACCTTTTTTTGACCATAATCGAAAATGCTACCATCTTTTCCTTTGGTCAAAAACTTAAAAATGCAGGTTTTAAGAAGAAAGTTGACTATTTTCATCTTTTGGACCCTATTTACAAGGGCCCAAACTTTACCAACATTTGCCCCGTCAATAGCTAAAGTCGACTTTAGCCCGGTCGTTTGGGACCAAACTGACGCCTTTTTTCTGGTACAACGGTGGAATCATTCCCTAACTTTAAACTACAAGCGGGTACCACAACAGCCCCTTGTTATTGACGATTGGTTAGATGAATCCTCAAAGGCCTCTTTCAATTTTGGTAAAAATTTCTTAACCAATCCGCCAGAACTGGTATCTAGAATGCACAAAAGGGCGAGAGAACGCAAAATGAACTGGGTTGTTAACCTAAAGCACATTTTGACCTACATTAGGATTATCTTTTTTGCCCCCTCAAATTCAAATGACCTCACCGTCAGTAGAGACTGGGACCAGACCGTCGATCCTTATGCAACAAGTCTAAAACCTTCTTCGGAGTCAACGATACATCCTGACCCTATGCAACGCAAAACCAGGCAGTTTGACCCGAGATTTCTCCTAATTTTTGTTCAAACACCCTCAAAAATTGTAGATCCGTCAAATGACCTCTCAAAACTAGTGAGGTCACTGTGGAGATCCCGCCAATTCCTTGAAGAAAATTTGGCAACCTTTGTATTCTCCTTGACTCCCGGTTCCTTTGAAGGTTGGTACATTTGTACGGACCCCAGCTTGTTGCCGGATATTTTCTTGCCGGTCGAAAGCAATCCGGAATTTCCCCCAAAATTCAACATTGTCAGGTCCTTTGAAATAATAAAACGTCTCCCCAGACAAATTCTGTTCAACAGATATTTTGAAGACAAGTATCGCCAACTGCTGATTAAAAACGATCGATTCCCCGGACAAACAGATTTCTTAACGCCGTTTCACCGGGTCGAAAAGGTCAATCCTATCGAAAACCCAGATTTTGAGTCGAATTCCTACCTGGATCCAGGTCCGGGCCCAAAAATCAGCAAGCTGATCCTTTACTTTGCTTTACAGTCCTGGAACTTTTCTTTTGAAGACTATCCCCATCCCAAAAAACGTCTTGAAAATCCGGAAACCCTACTTGAAAGCTACTATGACGATAACATTTACCAAATTGTCCGGAACCCCACGCGACATGGAAGAATCTACTTTACAAACAATGAAAAATACCGTTTTATCACCGGGGTTGATATCAAGCAGCTCAAAACGGGGTTTGAAATTTACCTGATGCCCTTTGACCTGGGGTCATGGCTCTGCCTCTGGGCAAATGTCATCTTCACCCTGGTGACCCTTTGGCTGCTGCTTTACAAAAAACTTGGTCTCAAACTGATCGACAAAAGCGCTCTGTGGATGATCCGAATTCTGCTGGAACAGCCGGACAAGGAAGTTCCGGCAACTCCGGAAAATCGGCGGGTACACCGGACAATTACCAAAATCCTGGCACTTTGGCTGATCTTCGGCTCCGTTTTTACCAATGCCTATCGGGGAATCATCAAGTCCAACTATATCGTCCCCTTGCCTTACTTCACCAACTGGACGTCGCTCCAGCAAATTTGGGATGCCGGAGAAAAACCGGGTGAAGAAACCCAAAAGTTTCGAATCTATTTCAGCCGGTTCAACTTTCAGCGGGACAGTTTGGCATGGATGACCCTGTTTGGAAAAATGATGACCTACGAAAAGGAATTCTTTTGTCCGTTCGGACAAGCTTACTCCCGTTTGACCGTTGAGTGTAGAAGACGTTGTCCGGAGTCATCGATGTCCTTTGACAAATCCTATTGCCAAAACATCGAGAGCTGTAGCGGGTTTATAAAATACGCGGACAAACTCAATGGGCAGACGACCGCGGTGTCTGATGACGAAAATATGCCGACGTTAATCCGAGAATCGATGGGCCGGGGAAAGAAATCCGTTTTTGTGGTGCCGTTACAAGATTTTGATTATTTTTGGAGCAAGTTTGTCAAGGAAATGAAAAACAACCGAAAACTTCAATTCAGCCACAACAATAGAAACGACGATGACATCATCATCAACAACAACAACAACCAGAGCTTGGGAAAAGGGTACGATGATCAGTTTTACAGTAAGATGCAGGGGTTCAAGGCCATCAACCTATTCCAGAAGCACTCTTCAAACCTGTTTTTGCATCGGATGGAAACCTTGCTGATGCACTCTGGGCTACTTCATTTTTGGGAAAAGTGGGAGAAAATCCGGTACACGGACGTGGCCAAAAACGTTGACCGGAGTTTTTATGTGGACCAGAGTAGCAGCGATACTTTTAAAACGCTGAGCTTTGAGGAGTCGGATGTCCACCTAGTCTTTTTCGTTTGGGGTATTTTGCTGATTACATGCAGCGGCGCTTTTTTTATGGAATGGGTCGTAGTATCCCTAGAAAGATGTCGGAGGAAAATTAAGCATAATGCAAAGTTGTCCATGTTTTGGTTAAAATTCTGCAAAAGTTTGAAGGTATATGAGTGCAATGATTTGCAGTAACAATAAAGTTACTAATAAAAATGTATTCTTCAACAAAAATCTTCTAAAATTCAATAAATTTTGCGAAAATCGTGCAAAATGTCTTCAGACTTTTTGCTGAGATCAACAGTGGCTTTTTCATCAGTGGGCCAACTTTTGAGTCTTCAACGGTTTCAAAATTTCTGTACCTACAAAAAAATTAGCCGTCATTTTTTAGTCGAAAATTGGCCCATGTTTTGGCGGCACGTCACAGTTTTCCATTTTCTGTTCTACTCAAAGTAGAGACTGTAGGGAGGAGAATCTCTGGTAGCCAAATAGAAAATTCCTCGTAGTTTGTGTCTGAAAAGGCGAAGGAAACACGAAGATGAAATTCACACATTGAAATGATATTTAATGAAGAAAAAGGATAATACGACCCTGATGAAGGACAAAAAACTCACAAATCAGTATATTCGCCCATAACTGTCGTCTCCGCATCGCCGCACTGTCGCATAAGAAAATCTTGGTAAGTCTCACATTTTAAAGCACGAAATTTGAGGGTTGAAATCGCCTGTCCGGGTAAAGGTCTTGGATTTATTGATTCGGCGAACAAAGCTGTCGCTCTGCTGTGACTGCAAGGGTCTATAATTTCAGACAGAAAAATGATCCTCATACATGTTCAAAATCCGTGTCATTGTTCATAAAAACTAATGCTAAAATGCTCGACCTGTTTTAATATCGCCGACTACTATAGGAATGCATCCAGGCTGCACTACCCCGCCATTAGGGTAAAAATCGATGGAACCAATAGCTCGAGTGTATCCCAGGAATCGTCCACTTGTGTGAACAACGTCCACCATTTCCGCATCTAAGACGGTGAGGCCCGGACACCTGTGCCTTCCCAGACAAACGGCCTCGTCGTTTTCAAAACAGGGCGCCGCAACGTCCAGACCTTCAAGACGATGTAATTTGTAGTAAAAAAACTTTTAGAATCCATGAGAATTCGAAAAAAGTTTCAAAATTTTTCAAATTTTGAAACTTTGTCCGGACATGGTTTTATCTTTCGTATGTCCATACCTGTGATCCTTTGCAATGCGATCCCATATTTTTCCTTGAGAGTTTGTCCCACGCGTCCAGCAACGTGGGCTCCAAGACTGTGGCCGACAATGTGAATCAGATCCCATTTTAACTCGCCTGACCCTATCCACGCATTAATAAATTCTGCTACCCTTACACCTACGTAGTGAACGTTGAGAACGGAAGTCCAGTAAATTAAGGGTAGTATTATGCCGCACTGATGACAAGCCCCATCCCGCCAGTCCACCGCAACCGGGTACGTATCCCCGCGTAGCAGATACTCTATGCATATCGCAATTGATTTTTGAGCTTTTTATCCGGGAAAACATGGCAAAGTGTTAAAGTACCAAAAATTGCTCACGGTCAAAAGAACCCCTTAGAGCCCCAGTTTCTGCATTGTTTAGGAGCCCGTGAATAAGAAATACAACTTTTGTTGTGCCAGCAGGGACCACTGGAAAAGATTCAATTGCGCCAAAATCTATGTCGATTTCATTTGGGATTATGTCGTAAAAATTTTCGCTGGAAAAACCAGACAATTTGGTCAAAAAAGTGGAAAAATATAGTAAATCTGAATGAAAAGCCTCTTAAATGTAGTCAGTATGTATTAGAATCTAAAATATGGTCAGGTTGTTTTAAATAGGTAAGTATTAGTTACTTGATGTTATTTTTAGTTAAAAATCTTATGCGTCTGTGAATCAGAGTTGGTCTCCGTTCACATGGCTCGGGCATTATTTGACGACCCTCTGTTTCCCTCGAACTGGAAAAATCGAGTTCTGCTTCCGGGTCATCGAGACCAAAGTCAAAATATCTCGGGGAATATCGCGGCGAAAAATATCGCTGGTCGACTTGGAAAGCCTCACCTTATAAATATTTTCCAGAAAAATGCAAATAATGTTTGTACACAAGTCGATGCTTAAGTTTTACAAAACCTTTTACAAGTTAAATGCTCGCAGGTTTGTTAAAAGTTAAATAATCATGTAAATGACTTACTTACTCAAGCAGAATGAAAAGAAACAGAAAAATGTTGCTCTGAAAATGGCCATATTTTTAGGGGAATCCAAAGCTGCTAAAGCAGTCCATAAAACTGTTTTATATCGTTCAAACGCTATCCTTTACTTAAAGGTGTCTCTCTAGCCTTGCTGAATGAAAGGTCCCGAATACATCAAAATTCAATTAAATTAATTTGGAAAGTTAATGAGCCTTCAACTTACGTATCAAATCACGTTTTATACCTGCCATTTCATAGGAAATAATGGGAACAAGCATTGTTAAAAGTTTTGCAAGTTTCGTGCTTAATGTAATAATACTTTTTGTTTTTTATTTCTTCTCCACTATAATTCTTATAGCGAAGTATAGAAGTGTAAGTTATACATTATACAGGTAGGTAGTTTATTTTTTATTCGCCCTGACCAAACAGACTAAAATTTCAGTCCGTTTTTCAGCAGCACTTGAAACTTTTACTGAGGTACAGCAAAAAGTTTACAGAGATCCTGAAACGACGGGAAAATTACGCATTGGATTGACTCTTGACTCTGCATAACTGTGTTTTAGCATATATTGGGGCGGATTCCCAATCCGGTAAACTCTCAAGCTGGTTCTTGAAACACTTGAAAAGGGTTGGTAGCCGCCTGTCGGTTCCAGTTTCTTACATTTTTCACCAAATCGTCACGTAACACTTTAACGATTTGGACAGTGTGAAAAATATCCTGTTTTCCCAATATCACAGGTCTTTTTTTTCACTTGATTTCAGGAATTTGGCAATATGTGGCCGTATTCATAAAAAGTCCGTTCATAAAAAAAAGCTGCAACGAATCGTCATCTTTGACGATTATTGTAAAATTTCGATTAAAATCCCAGCCAAGGCCTTTGTAAAGTTTCTGGAAGGTTTTGGACAATTTTATAAAACAAATCTAAAACAAGGTTTTGAACTGAATAAATGGCCAACGAATCCCTTGTACGGTTTCTTAAAATGCTCCATCTGCTCGTCTCTGGCATTCTGCTGTTATTCACGACCCTGGAGAAATCCACGGCGGAAATTAAAATTAAACCAAGGTCCGAAAATCACGGGGGTCCAACTTTATTTAACCCCGATTTTGGACTCCTTTCCCAACTGTTACACACACATTGTGGAATATTCCAGGATTTTTCACCTATCCCACCTGAATCAACCTTTCTTGCTGACAATTCCACAAAACCTTGTCGAAAGCAATGGAAGTCACAATTTTGACAAGCCGGAAATCGGTCGAGCAAAGCGGTGCATTTCTTTTCTCAGTCTCCTTCTCTCGGACAACTTTGCCATTGACATGTGGATAGAGCGAGAGGAAATAGAGGATATGGATTTCTGGGAGGTTGAGAATAAATTATTTTACTATGAGACAACATGCCTTTTTCTCCTAAACTATAACATTGTAGTTGACTTGAACCTCTTTACTGTCCCTGAAGGGACAGTAGACGACACAACGATGCAAATTTGGGACCGCAAATTTGACTATATTAGGCGAGTTAATGCTGATGCAGCAACATTTGCCGTGTTGCCAAACGGAGAATCCGGGATCGTTGAAGGAATCTGTATGTGCACCGTCTGCTGGACGATATCCTGGCTCAGGAAATTCAGTGCCAAAAATGTTTCCTGGACGGATCCAAGTCAAGGCTTTGAAACCTTGGTCGACTGCTACACCGAGTTAATTGACAAGGGTCACAGTCTAAATTGGTTCAAGGATACTAGTTTGTACTACATGGAAAAATTTAAACCCAAATCACATCTCCACTACTCCCCGATTGACCGCGGTCCCCACCAGGCTTCCCTCATCTATTCAACTTTGACCTTTCTGACCTTTGAGGGCAAGTCTAACAACACCTGGTTAGAAGATAAATATACGGGGCTACGAGTCTCTGAACTAGTCACACCGAAGCACTGGATGATGTTTAAAAGCCGACTTGTTGATGGACCTCAAGATTTCTTTATGACCGGCTACACTCCGTCCTTCTACTTCATCACGGGTGACCGGGTGACCCAGGTCAAAACGACCTTTGAGATTTATCTGGTGCCTTTTCAAACCTCGGCCTGGATTTTGATCGGAACAACCCTGGTCGGCAGTACCCTCTTATTTTCTTTGGTGATCTCGATTTTTGGTATTTGGAAACGATTTCCTAGTTTGACCTTTGACCTTTGGATGACCGTCTTAATCTGGTTGTGGTCACCTTGGGTGGATCAGTGTGACCGAGATTGTCCAAATTTAGGGTCAATTAAAAATCCCCGGATAAAAAAGATGCTGGAGCGATGTTGCCGGATTTTCTTCATAATCTGGTTGTTGATGGCCATCGTTTTGGTGAATGCTTATAAAGGGATCATCAAGTCCGATTTTTTGATGACCTTTCCCTACGAGACCAAGTGGCAGGTCATCAAAGACATGACCGAAATTTCATTTCACGTTCCCTGGAACCACTCACTGTGTAACGAAACAGACTGGACCAAACTCGGGTGGAGATATCCAGCGACTCTTATAGGTTTCCTCCAGTTGCAATGTTGGTATCACCATGATTCTTCAGGATGTGCTTTAGGAACAGCCTTAGACACTTTCTATGACTACGGTAGTCGAGCTTACTTACTCAATGATTATACAACAAGGAAATATGCTCATGTTCTCAATGTCATAGAACCAATCTGTTATTACACAAACCTACCCGAGAAAAAAGAGTATGATATCGACAACTTCAACGTTTTGCTAAAATGGAAGGAACCAAAAACCGCGTTATTCGTGGCTGAAGGTGATTTTGAGTATTACTGGAAATTGGCACAATTATTTATGACCAAAAACAAGGACTTGAAACTCGCCCATAACTTTGGCAAGACGTCCGAGAAATACTTGACTATGGCCCAAGGATATCAAATTACCACCATCTCTGACTGCCCAACTGGAACAAAAAAATTGGTCGCTTATTCGCAGTCCGCGACTAATCGAATGAAAATGCTGCTGAGTTCGGGCATCTATCTTTTGTGGGAAAAGTGGGACGAAATCCGGTGGCCGAGTGAAAAAACCCGCCTATTGCAAGAGTATCAAAAAAGGGCGCGAAGGAAGAGGTCCAGGAAGATTAATGACCTCAATGGTGACATGGAGCAAGAATATTATCCAGAGGACGACAATGAGACAGGTCACGCAGCTCGTCCACTTTCTTTCCAGGAGTCGGACGTTTACCTCGTTTTTTACGGCCTCTTTTTCGGCGTGATGGCGGCTCTAGGAGTTTTTGGCGCGGAGATGATGATTGCGAAATTTTGGAAGAAAATTGTGGTAACCAAAAATTTAATGTTTCTTGGAAAACATTGTAAGTCTGGTTTAAAAAAATTGTGGAACCAAAGAAGAGTTGAAAGAATTGACATTTTTATCTAACTAACAAGTCGCAAATATTTAAGAATCATTTTTGACAAAGTTTTATCAAACAAAAGAAATTCCTTGTGAATTGTTGCGATGGTAACATAAAGTCTTTTGTGTTACATTGTAAGTCAACAAGCACAAACAAATAATAAACAAATCTCCCGCAGTAGCAAAAGATATTTTAGGGCATCCCGAATTATTTTTTAATTTTCAACCACACTATTTGCACATTATTGTAGTAAACCGTTAAAACAGCAGATTATACATACAGGAATTCTGTTGAACAAACTTTAGGACAGTGTGGGACAAGTTGGTTCGAAGATGGATGGCTTCTAACTTGCCGGATTCGTGCCATGACTGGAGTCATGGACGGTGGCGCCCGAGAAGGTGCGAGTAACGTTTCCCTCTCAGGCCATGTAGAAGATGAAGAGAATAATATCAAAAGCTCTGAAGAAAACGTCATGGTCCCAACTGGCTCAGACTCAAAGCAGGATGTTGTCGTTGACGAAGAGATCGGATTACCGTTACGAACAGCCCGAGACCAACAGCGACCCTGCTTCTTCAATCCTCATGGATTCTGCTGCTGCGCCGCCTATTGGAACCTCCGGAACTATGCCGTGACCATGGGACTTAACGAATTTGTAAGATCGATGTTTGATACATCTTTTTCATCAAGTAGTACCCTGACTAGGTCATGATCCTTTAAACAATCTTTAAGGAGTCTTTAAAGGATCACAATGTCACATTCTGTTCCGCAAACAATCAACCTAGGTTGATCATTGATGCAACAATCGCGGTTGTGATTTAGGACTTTTCTCATCAAAATTCTAAAGTGCTTTATCAAATTCTTTCAGATATACGCCGGAATCGACGCTACCGTCTTCTTTTACAAATTTTTGTCCGACGCCACCGAAATGAGGACCATCAAGGAGGAATTTAAAGGACGTGGGTAATTTCTACCATTTATTCCTCCAAAAATTGCAAATTAGTTGTTACAACAAAATTTTAATGAACTTTGACCTTTGAACAGCCTTGTTTACCGTTTTTGTGATGATTTTCTGTCTACATCTGATCGCCGGTATCGTCATCATGTTTGGTGCCATAAAGGTGCGTCTTATATAAAAATTCTTGTAGTGCAACTTTTTTGAAGTATTTTGCTAGGTGCCAGCACCAACTGCAACAGTATATTCGATAAACGATACCAATCTGATATCTCGTTGAAACTGCTTGATCAAAAACAATATCGTTGACTTTTAGAGGAAACCGCTGCTGTGCCTCCTCCACTGTGGAATCATCTGCTTCGTCATTTTCTTGTACTCTCTCTTCATCCTGCTGATGCAGCTGAACACCGCGGCCGTATTGGACCTGGTTCGTCCCAATGAAGAAACGGAGGCCTTTGAATACTACAAAATGGCCATAGACATCTACTGCACTTGGTGCGGATTCAACATGCTTTTCTTTGTGCATCACGCACTCATCTCGGCCGGCTTGTACAGCCACTTTAGGGCCGGAATCATGTTCGATAGGCCGGTGCGCTGTCTGGAATGTGAGAGTGGGGGCTATCGGAAATATATTCTAGAACAAACAACTCTCCGAACATAAGCTGAAGAAAACGGACCCTTGTTCCCGCCATTTTATCAAATTATCGTGATTTGAATTCAAAATCAGCAACTTTATTTCAAACGTTGAGGAATAAAATGATCAAATCAAGCGTAAACATTTTTTTGAAGTTAACCTAGTATGACCTAGTAAAACGGCCGTTTTAGGTCGAATAATACTGAATTTCGAACACAAATTCTAAACTAAGGGCAATCGTTGAGGCAGCCAAGCAGTAAGAGTAAATGTAGAGAGTGGCCTCGACAAAATTGGTGGATAGCCGAAGTGGCTCAACAGATGCTGCAGAGCTATTTAGAAACCTCAGGGTCTTTTTGAAATCGTGGGATCGATAGTGGCTCTTGTAAAAGTTGTAAAAGCCGAATTCCATGATATTTTTAAGAGATCGAAGAATTGGGCCGTATCCTTCAAACCGTTGATACTTCAAGCTCAAAATGAAGGGCGCAACCTCATCATTGCCCTTGATCAATGGTGTTTTACCAAAGTTGAAGGAGTGTTCAGAAGGCATCCAAAAATCCAGCAGACGGTTGGAAAAGTCAAAGTAGGCGCTGCCCGCGCACTTCAAAACTTCCTGAGGGATATTCGTTTTAGGAAAATCCGGAGGAAGTCGCGCTTTTCTGTGGATCAGCTGCAGGATTTCAAATTCTCTGTGGGACATAAGCTCGGTTATATTTTGTTTTCGCCTTTGTTTTATAAAGGTCAGCCGCATATCAATAAATTTCAGGGCTGTGTAGAACATGGACTCGAATTTATGTTTGATGTTCTGGGTTGCAACGTAATTGTCTTCCATTTTTCGGAGGAGTTTGAGCTGTTTCGAGTCATTTGGGTGATTGGAAAAGTAAATTCCAAAATCAGTATCCGCAAGGGAGTAAAGTGACAATTCTTCGAGTTGATCAAACCCTAAAGAAAAATATCATTACATCTATAAAATATGCGGATAAATATAATCTTAATCCTGAAAACGATGCGCAACAGAAATCTCAGATTTCATTATTCGTTTTGATGTTTTTACAGGAAAATGAAATTTCAAAAAAAATTATCAAAAATTGGAATTTTGAACGGTTTTTTACTTGTTAGAAAAGTTTGAGGTTTCGGCGCCGTCACATCTAGATTATCATGAAAAAAAATTAAATTCTTCATTGACCGTTGTAAAGGCTTTTGTGTCCATATTTTTTATTAAATTTTGAACCGATTTGAGATTAATTTAAAGTAATTTACCTGAAGTGACCACTCCTGTATGATTCAACACGGAAAATAATATTCATCAAAGAGGAAAAACATTAAATTTACCACATAAAACACTGATATGTTTAATTTTAATTGATGTAATTTTGCCAAAAAAATAGTAAAAAAAATTACAATAGAAAAATATCTCGGTAAATATTTGATGAGATTTTGACAGGCATTTGGTCGAAAATCTCATCAACTTTCATGAACTTTTCATGAAATTTTGAT
>JAQIVE010006741.1:0-11201 GCA_034698285.1 Sminthurinus bimaculatus | reverse complement strand
CAGAAAGTACAAGTTTCACCTTTTGCGCCCCGCAGAAAGTACATGGCTCACCTTTTGCGCCCCGCAGAAAGTACATGATTCACCTTTTGCGCCCCGCAGAAAGTCCATGAATCACCTTTTGCGCCCCGCAGAAAGTAAATGAATCACCTTTTGCGCCCCGCAGAAAGTACATGGCGAACCCTTTGCGCCCCGGATAAAAGTACATGGCTCACCTTTTGCGCCCCGCAGAAAGTACATGGCGGACCTTTTGTGCCCCGCAGAAAGTAAATGAATCACCTTTTGCGCCCCGCAGAAAGTACCAGGCTCACCTTTTGCGCCCCGCAGAAAGTACATGGCTCACCTTTTGCGCCCTGCAGAAAGTACATGGCTCACCTTTTGTGCACGGCAGAAAGTACAAGTTTTACCTTTTGCGCCCCGATAAAAGTACATGGCAGACCGTTTGCGCCCCGCAGAATGTACATGAATCACCTTCTGCGCCCCGCAGAAAGTACATGAATCAAATTTTGCGCCCCACAGAACGTACATGGCTCAACTTTTAGCCCCCGCGGAACGTACATGGCTCACCTTTTGCGCCCCGCAGAAAGTTCATGAATCACCTTTTGCGCCCCGCAGAAAAACCATAGCTCAGCTTTTGCGCCCTGCAGAAAGTACAAGTTTAAACTTTCGCGCCCCGCAGAAAGTACATGGCTCACCTTTTGCGCCCCGCAGAACGTACATGGACCACCTTTTGCGCCCCGCAGAAAGTCCATGAATCACCTTTTGCGCCCCGCAGATTAAATATGAATCACCTTTTGCGCCCCGCAGATTAAATATGAATCACCTTTTGCGGCCCGAAAAAATTACAAGAATCACCTTTTGCGCCCATCAGAAAGTAAAAGTTTCGTCTTTTGCGCCCCGCAGAAACTACATAAATCGCCTTGTGCGCCCCGCAGAAAATACATGGCTCAACTTTTGCGCCTCGCAGAAAGTACAAAATTAAACTTTTGCGACCGGCAGAAAGTACATGAATCACATTTTGCGCCCCACAGAAAGTACATGGCTCACCTTTTACGCCCCGCAGAAAGTACATGGCGGACCTTTTGCGCCCCGCAGAAAGTACATTGGTCAACTTTTGCACCCCGCAGAAAGTACATGAATAACCTTTTGCGCCCAGCAGAAAATAAATGAATCACCTTTTGCGCCCCGCAGAAAGTATATGAATGACATTTTTCGCCCAAATAAAAGTACATGGCTCACCTTTTGCGCCCCGCAAAAAGTACATAACTCACCTTTTGCGCCCCGCAGAAAGTACAAGTTTCACCATTTTCGCCCCTCATACAGTACATGGCTCACCTTTTGCGCCCCGCAGAACGTTCATGGCTCACCTTTGGCGCCCCGCCGAAATTACATGAATCACCTTTTCCGCCCCGCGGAACGTACTTGGCTCACCTTTTGCGCCCCGCAGAAAGTTCATGGCTCACCTTTTGCGCCCCGAAGAACGTACATGGCTCACCTTTTTCGCCCCCTAGAAAGTACATGATTCACCTTTTGCGCCCCGCAGAAAGTACATGAATCACCTTTTGCGCCCCGCAGAAAGTACAAGTTTCACCTTTTGCGCCCCGCAGAAAGTACATGGCTCACCTTTTGCGCCCCGCAGAAAGTACATGGCGGACCTTTTTTTGACCCGCAGAAAGTACATGATTCACCTTTTGCGCCCCGCAGAAAGTACATGAATCACCTTTCGCGCCCCGCAGAAAGTACAAGTTTCACCTTTTGCGCCCCGCAGGAAGTACATGGCGGACCTTTTGCGCCCCGCAGAAAGTACAATGCTCAACTTTTGCACCCCGCAGCAAGTACATGAATAACCTTTTGCGCCCAGCAGAAAATAAATGAATCACCTTTTGCGCCCCGTAGAAAATACATGGCGGACCCTTTGCGCCCCGCATAAAAGTACATGAATCACCTTTTGCGCCCCGCAGAAATAAATGAATCACATTTTGCGCCCCGCAGAAAGTACATGGCGGACCTTTTGCGCCCCGCAGAAAGTACATGATGGACCTTTTGCGCCCCGCAGAAAGTACATGGCGAACCTTTTGCGCCCCGCAGAAAGTAAATGAATCACCTTTTGCGCCCCAATGAAAGTACATGAATCACAATTTGCGCCCCGCAGAAAGTACATGAATCACATTTTGCGCCCAGCCGAAAATAAATGACTTACCTTATGCGCCCCGCCGACTGTACATGGCGGACCATTTGCGCCTTGCAGAAAGTATATGGCGGACCTTTTGCGCCCCGCAGAAAGTACATGGCGGACCTTTTGCGCCCCGCAGAAAGTACATGGCGGACCTTTTGCGCCCCGCAGAAAGTAAATGAATCACCGTTTGCGCCCCGCAGTTAGCACAAGTTTCACCTTTTGCGCCCTGCAGAAAGTACATGGCTCACCTTTTGCGCCCAGCAGAAAGTACATGGCTCCCCTTTTGCGCCCCGCAGAAAGTACATTGCGGGTCTTTTGCGCCCCGCAGAAACTTCATGACGGACCTTTTGTGCCCCGCAGAAAGTAAATGAATCACCTTTTGCGCCCCGCAGAAACTACCATGCTCACCTTTTGCGCCCTGCAGCAAGTACATGAATCACCTTTTGCGCCCCGCAGAAAGTACATGGCTCACCTTTTGCGCCCCGCAGAAAGTACATGGCTCACCTTTTGCGCCCCGCAGAAAGTACATGGCGGACCTTTTGCGCCCCGCAGAAAGTACATGAATCACCTATTGCGCCCCGCAGGAAGTACATGGCTCACCTTTCGCAAAAAGGACACGAGCCGCAACTGGCGCCCTGCAGAAAGTACATGACCCGCAACTTGCGCCCCGTAAAATGTACATGCAACATTCGCCTCGGTTAGGGTACATGACTCGCAATTTGCGCCAACAAAAGGGTACATGACCCGCAACTTGCGCCCCGCAAAATTTACATGACCCGCAACTTGCTACTCGCAACAAGTACATGTCGGGTTTCTTTTGCCCCGCACAAAGTACATGACCCGCAATTTGCGGCCGGCGAAAAGTACATGACCTGCTCGTACGCAGAAAATCCAAGAGCATCCAGGAGTCTGGTGAAACAGATTTTGTGACGCCAAGAGCATCCAGGAGTCTTGAGAAACAGATTTGGTGACGCATCGGTGCGCGCTTGTGCACCATTAGTACACGCTTTTGCACCATCCGTGCACGCACTTGCACCATCAATTAACCCTTGTTCACCATGAGTGCGCGTTTCTGCACCATGAATGCACACTATTGCACCATATTTGCACGCTTGTACACCATCAGCGCACCCTTGCACACGCTTTTGCAACCACTAGTGTTCTCGTGTGCACGCTTGTGTACCGGCAAACACGGATGGTGCACAAGCGTTTATAGGCGAACAGTGATGGTTGCCCAAGCTTGTACAACGGTGCAGACTATTTCAAGGTGCGCTTTTGTTGCGTGTAAATATGCTTGGAGTTTTTCAGGATGCGCACGTTTTGTGGGTTAATGTTCGCCAAAACACCTTGACAAATCTTTTTTTTTTGGTCGATAGGACCAAAGTACCTAGTTTGTGCATATTAGATATAGCCTCTCTATGCTGAATTATTTATACACATATGCCGTACCATGGTTTAGTGTTTATATCAAAGTCACGTTTGTTTTTTAGTGTTGTGAAAAGCAAGCAACATTAATTGTTGTATCGAAAATCGAAAACGAATTTTTTGAAAATTCTTTTATTGGCATAAATTCAAGAGATGGAAGTAAACAAATGTAAAAAATGCATCCATGCATCAACAATTGTTTCTATCTCAAACTGAGTCCTGCTCGTTCATTTTTATTCAAGGTGTAAATAAATTTGATCGACGTACATGCATGCATTGTTTTCGATGCAATATACACACAAAACAGAGGGAAAAGTCTCAGAAAGTCTAAATAACAAGCCTTCAAGAAGGAAATTCTTTACAAAATATATATATAACCTTCAATCAATTTGTCGCTACTTTTCTTTGATGTCATTGTGGTACTGCTGTGACGATAGCGGCTTTCTCTTCCGCTTTTCTTTTGCTCTCCTCCAAAGTTTTGATTACTCTGGCTGGATTCCCAGCACACACGCTGAAGTCTAAAAAAATACGATAAAATGGGTATTCGTGTTGAACAGTTTTTTCATTCAAGTCATAGACAAAAACATCACTGTGAAATGGTGAGGAAGCTCCTGACAATGAGTTTTCTCATAATGTTTTAATTTATTATGTATGTACTAATAATCTATAATCTTATTTTTGTTTACCTGGAATGTTTTTTGTGACGACTGCTCCGGCTCCGACGACAACTCCATTTCCGATTGTGACTCCAGGAAGAATGATAGCTCCTGACCCCAACCAACAATCATCACCAATAGTTATGGCCTTAGCATATTCATAGTATGTGGCTCTTTCCTCGGGGTCAAGGGGGTGACATGCAGTCACGATTTGTACATGCGGTCTAGAAATTAAAAAATTGGTATAATTTTATATTATTTTATACACAAGTTTTTTTAGTAAATTAAATTATAATATAATATAATATAATAGATGCATACTTACGCAGTTAGAATTTGCTCGATGACGACTTACCCGCACATAAGATTTTTGCCTATGGTCACAGGGGCATTATCCATGATACAGCTGTCAAAATTGATGAATCCTCCAGGTCCAATGTTGATATTAAATCCATATTCACAACTAGAACGATAGAAACATGACAATACTACAACTAAAAAAATACTTTTCAATAGTCAATTAAATAATCATGCTGTCACGAGAGAATGTAAATACATTGGATTTTCTCATAATGTGCATATTTACTATACATGTTGGCATACCGGAAATTGGGTTCAATATAAACATCGCTGGAACTTGGATTAAATAATTGACGAAGAATCGTCTTCCGCTCCTCGGAATACTGTTCCGTATCTTCAGATTGATTAAACTTTCGAATTAGTTGACGGGCTTTGAATCGGTGTTTACACAGTTCCGGGTCACTGGGTAAATACGGGAATCCTTGGGTCATTCGTTCAGTGTGACTCAAGTTAGCATGTTCTGGATCAATAGGGTCAGGGATCGAACTCATTTTGCTCCTTTTGTATAGATGACAACTTTCCTGGAGAAAGGGAATTACATAAAATATAAACAACAAATAATTATAAATTATTTTCCAGCCGCAAACCAAAAATGAATTATACTAGGTAAATACTAAGAATTTCGTCCTATTTCACACAATACTTACAAAAATACACAATAATGTCCAGTTGTTATCCCTTCAAAAGTAGATACCTGTGGTGAATTTTTATCTTGGTCCAACTCTATTCAATCGAACGGACAGCAATTGAACTTTGAACCATCTGTGTATAGTTTTTTTGTTTGCGAACTGGAATGACAGTTTAGATGATAGTTTGCTCGATTATACTCAATTATGTAACATTAATCAAGTTGTGATTAATTATTAATAAAAGATGCAAGGATGGAATCGTGTGTGGCGGCATTTGAAATCTTTGAATGAATCATAGAACTTTTTTACTTCCCTTTTATCGTGTGCTAAAAGTCTTTTATAGTGTGCAAATAAGCATAGACAGTATGTATACTAGTGCATATTATTTGTATTCTTGACGACCACTCAGTAGTTAAACCAAAGACGATTTCGCAATTCGCAATATATATTAAGCTGACTCTAGTAGCTGTGGTTCAGCCTAACATTTCTGCATGTACTTATATACTAATAATTAGTAAAAGTGATCAAATCTGTCTATTATAAGTTGATCAATCAACTTTGACTTATCTTCCAAGGGTGTGTTCACTCATTATTCTACATGAATAGACATTAGACACGGGATACCAAAAATTATTCAGATTTCAGAAAACCATAATTCACCACAAGCAATATCAAATAATATAGTGTCTAGACTCTATAGTTATGTATTTTACCTATAATATGTGAAATGTGAAGATATCTCTTATATTTATAATAAATAATTAATCCGATCCACGTTTCTTACCTTTACACTTTCAACTTGAAACTTGTGAATGAACCATGTAAGTAAACAAGAAAATATAAGAATAGGATCTCTTTTTCCTTTCGTCATCATCTTCTTCTTCCTCCTCTTCATCTATGTGGTTCTCTATAAAGTTGACCTTTTCTAGATCTTTCATTGTTGACAGCTACCACTATACATACATACATTATCTAATTAAATCTAGCTACTTGTTAAAATATTCTAAATAGAACTGAAACATACATTTTTTGGATTGTATCAACCATCTATAATCTATAACTTTAATTTTAAGATTTAACAAAAGTGTAATAGTATGATATCTGTCTATAATCTTTGTAACCACCGTTTACTGCAGACACATTAAAACCTATTTAAAAGCTACACACTTAAATAATACGGCTATTACTACTACTACTACTACTACTGAGCTACTACGCATATTAAATCGATTAAATATGTGTATAAAATATAAAAGATAAAAAGACACAACTCAAAACCAAAACGGAGTAAGTACTCGAACAATGTCAATGTCAACGGTTTGCAATAATAACAATGATATCATCATTTTATTTCTTTCTCCGTTTTAATTAACATAAAAGTATAGTCGAGAATAATATAGAGAACATCGTTTTTATACAAGAGAAAAAAAATCACGAATCGTACAATCTTAATCTGTAGCAGCTAAGTAAGAGTAATAGCAACAGCGGGCAGCCTTTGACTTTAACTAACTACGAAAAGTTTTTGACAATTTACAATCTTTCAAGCCAAAATTCAAACAGTGTATAGTATAATATAAAGGAACATAAAAATATCGTATAAATTATAACATAATATAATACTTAATACTTACGTACTTACTTAGGAAGCAAATACACATAAAACAGATTAGCATTAACTATATTATTACCGAGGAAAAATATTATATAACGTCAAAATGTCACGTATGAAAGTTAAATTCGATATCCGTTTACTTCCCGTTAAAGCACATTTCTTCTTTTACTTTGGAGGTATAGTAAAATTATCTTTACAAATAATAGTATATGCTTACTTAAATATAATTACAATGTTGTAAAAAGGATGATGGGAAAAGTTATGAATAATCTATGTATTATAACTCATTGTTTTTACTTCAATTTTTTAGGTATTTCTAGCTTATGGCCTTTTATCAATGTGTTCGCAAAACAACTTGGGATTTCAGCGATGGGCGTTGGAATTATATTTGGTAAAAAAATACACTTAACAATTATATAATATTTATAGCATATCATGAAAAGAAGACAATTTTATGTAACATGACGTGCTTTAAAAAGAAGATAACAATTTGTTTTAAATTGGTCATGTGTATAATGTATAATTACAGGAGCAGCTCCGCTAGCGGGTCTAGTCGCAAAGCCTCTATTTGGTGCGATAGCTGATCGGTTTAAGAAAAAGAAGATAATTTTCCTTTTCTTCATCCTCCTTAACCTCATGTCCTACTCGATGATTGCTTTCCTCAGTCAAAACAAACCGCAACGTCCAGTAACAATTAACTGTAATTTGTATCAAACGTATATCAAGCAATGTGGGGCGAGTAACGCACATTGTAACGAGTCCATTGTAGAGACCTTTAGACAACCCCGAAATAACTCTCTTTACAACGACAACAATACCGACGAGTATCGAGTGGACAAGTGTAAAATCAGTTGTCAGATCCACACGTTTTCCGAGGGAAGTCGATTTTGTAGGTCAGTGATACAGGGTAATGCTCCAAGTTTATGCGATGGTGTCCGAGGACCACGTTCTTCGTCTTCTTCCTTTTCTTCTTCTGCTCTAACAGATGTAGATTCCTCATCCTCTCCATCTTCAATTAATACAAATGTTAATCAAAATCAAAACATGACCCAGGACGATTACACAGACAAACCTACATTTTTGAACTTTACTGCGAACATCAAAATGTGGGACGCAGTTTTTGTCCCGAGTCCTTATGCTCCGAATGAGAATTGTCTCAATCTCCCAGTACACGACGTGTCCTATAATGACGAACCGAACAAAACCATCGTGCTGCAATGTCTGGAGCATGCTGAATTGACCTATTGCTTTGCCGACTGTGAGAATAATTCAGCCCTAAATCGACATTTGGAGAGGATTTTGGAGGAGGAAGATATTTATGATAGTTTAAATTTCTGGCTCTATGGTACACTTGTAATATTTGCATTTGTAGCCATGGCCGTTGTCTGCTCAATGGGAGACGCTCTTTGCTTTCAGACTCTTGGTAAAATATTATAAATAATTATAAAAAAAAAATATTCTGCAAGTTTTTAATGCTACGTTTTTTAAACCCATGTTATATTTTTTCAATCAACTAGAAAATAGTTTGTAGTACATAGTTTTATAAGAAGGTATTAATGAGTAACTAAATTTTTTATTTTGTAGGTGATAGACCACAGAAATACGGGAAGCAAAGACTTTGGGGAACTATTGGTACGAAACATTATAAATATTGTATTAATATCTTTTTTGTTTTTCTTTTCAGCTTTATGCTCGAAATTTTGAAGGAAAAATCTTAATATTCTGTATTTTTCACAAACAGGATGGGGTGTCTTTCCATTGCTTAGTGGGTATCTCATTGATACCTACACAACCGAAGGGAATTTGCTCAAAGACTATACGCCGTCCTTCTATTTAGGTAATTTATTCATATGGTAGTTGAATTTTTCCTACCACAACGAAATGCCATAGCGTGTATGCATGATATAAATAACGGAGCATATTATGTGATGATTTAAAATATTTAACTGGGAGGCGAGCAATTTAATCATTCTATTTAATCTATTTAGTTGGAGGACTTTTAATTATTGACCTTGCTATCTGCTACAAATGGGAGGTGGTAGAAGTTGAGAGTAAACAACTTAGGTCTAGTGTATGTACCTTACTGACTGACCTCCGCGTCATTGGTAAGCAATAATAAATACCAGTCCTTTGTATTACTCATTAAAATATGGATTGTAAAATAATGTCACAATCTCACTACTTACTCAAGTTTACATGAGCTTGAATCTCAATACCCATTTCTTGGTCATAGTCTTTATTGGCGCTTGCATCATAATTGGAATGGCGACCGGACTTCAATGGAACTTCTTAATGTGGTAATTATTTACTATTTTTCTTTTTTCTAATTTTTTATGTGTCTACATACTTGATTCATCGAGATGATAAGTTATGCACGATAGTGTGAGATAATATTCTATCTATGTGTACTTTAATAGGTATGTTGAGGATCTGGCAGCGTTGGGAGAGAGCTGTGATGAACATGACTACCGAATTAAAACTTTACAAGGACTGATTAGTGCAGTTCAGTGTTTTGCCGGGGAGCTGCCTGGATTTTTTATCAGTGGATACCTCATCAAGAAACTAGGGCACACCCACTGTATTACTCTCGTTCTCGGAGTGTTCGGAGTGAGATTTATGATCTACAGTCTAATTACAAATCCTTGGTTTATCCTTCCCGTGGAAATTTTACAAGGTATAAAAACATTAATAATGCTAATTCTTACAGGCAATATTTTATGGATGGACGTAGAAGGAAGTATATATAAAAAACCGTCATTGTGTATTTTATATTTTATTTATTTACTTTCAAGGTGTAACCTTTGGGTTGTTTTATTCATCGATGACCTCATATGCAAACACAGTATGTCCGGCTGGTTCGGCAGCAACAATCCAAGGAATTTTTGGAGCAGCTTTCGAAGGATTAGGTAATTGTTTTGCCTAATTTATATATTATAAATTATAGTGCAACATTTTGTACATTTAATATTTAATTCAAACTTGAAAATTCTGTAATATCTCGAATGTCAAATCTTGTACTCGAATTTTAGGGGTTGCTGGTGGTTCATTAATTGGGGGGCTTATGTTCCAATCATACGGGGGTCAACACGCATTTCAAATTTTTGGATCTGGAGCTCTTGTATTTTGCTTCTTACATTTAGTCCTTATGTTTGCACTGAATCGAGAGACTTCTTATAGAGGAGTTTCATTGGGTATGTCCACTTTCAACCGATTTCATTTTTCAGAACCTTGTTTAACTTTTGTAATTCATGTTTTATGCATTAAAATTTTCATGTTTAATATTTTTTTTGGTTTGAAAAACAGGGCTCTCACATCCAGATGGACAAGAAATGCGGCAAATTACGGCCTCGAATCAGGACATGAATGACAGTGAATGACAAGAGAAAACTTCACACTCAAATTCCTCCCCGGAAACAACAACAAACAACTCTCAGGGGAAATTATTGTGTGAAGTTTACAACAAAAACAATTCAGAGTCCCAAGAAACGACTTTGGATGATCAATCGTAGTCTCAAGTATAGTTATAGTTATAAAACATGGTTGTTATTTATTTTTTATTGATTATGATTTTTTTAGTTTTAGATTTAGGATTTAGGCCAGATTTTTCTCTTTGGAAAAGAACCCAGTTCAAAATTACCCTTCGAGTTACTTTTTCTCCTAGTTAGGTAAAAACTATTGTAGTTTCGAACTATAATAATAGTCTCCTTAAAGACCTTTTTTGATACTCCTTTTAGCTTTTACCTTTTGTAGATATGTTTTTATGTACTACATGATAAGTACATAAACTTTTTCTAATACAAAGTAATTGATGATATTTATTATTTTTGTAAATGTATGACTCTGCTATATACCTTTTGACTTTTGAATAGCAGCTTTTTAATGCATAGTGCACTTCAATGCATTATATCGTTTCCAAGTTTTTTTGTTACTTTTCTTTAATTTGTGTTCACGACTGGTCTAGGTACAGAATACAAAATATTGATGAACAGAGACAAATTATTTATATGTGCTGTACTTTGCATGCATGCATGCATGCAGCATAAATTAAATAATTTTATAAATGATTATAATTATTAGAATCCTGATAAATCCTGCAATTCTAAATTAAATATTATGAACATGAATCCGTGGTAGCATACAGACACCAGTCAAACAAAATATGTATGTATGCAGAGAATGTTATAATGATATAATTTTTTTGCCATAAAAACTTGAGATTCTTTTATGTAAGAATGAACATTTTATCATTCATTTCCAAGTTTCAAAGGGGTGATGAACGAAAGGCTGGAAGAAATAGTTAAATAGTGGTTAGTGATTCTCCTTCGTTAAATATGCGTAATGTTGTT
>JAQIVE010006740.1:0-11202 GCA_034698285.1 Sminthurinus bimaculatus | reverse complement strand
GTTTTAAGTGTAAAGCCTGTTTGTGTTTATAAGGAAAATTGAAGTTTTCCAACGCTTAATATGTATATAGATAAACATCAAAGGTTGCGGTAAATAAAGGAAACATTCTAGCTTTTTACCTCTTTTTTTGCACGTACTTATTTTAAACAGTGTGTATTGAAGTTTGCTTCATTGTTGTCTTAAACAAAACAAGTATGTAGTATATTGAATCTAATATGTAACGTAATTTGGGATAGATTAATAGATATAATGAGTTGTTAATAATCTTTATGTAATACAACACATATAACATTGCTTGCTTTTTCTGTCTCGTATAGTATTGGTAATAATAGTGTGTTTGTGTGTGGTGTTTTGCCTAGTTTTTTTGCTGATAGTGTAACTGGTTTTTCAGTATTATTCCTAAGTATACACCTATACATTTAAAATAATATTATCATACGTCACATTGTTTTAGAAGTCCTACAAATTGTGGTTCCCCTTTTTGGGGACATATTGTTTAGGTATTTAGCATATTAATAATATAGAGGTTTATCTTTCTCAATCAAAGTAAATATCATTATAATAATGTTTGGATATAATTTTTTGTATTACGATTACGAACAAATACAAACTTAAATTTAGCTTTAATATTCGCTTACATCTATCGTACATACAATAATATAATATTTTTCATTATAATTTTATACGTATGCATATCTATGTATGTAACTAACTTAATTTACCGTAAATGACCAAATATATAGAGAGTGTTTTTTTAGAAGAAGAAAATAGTCTTAGTCTGAGTTTTTTGTCCCTCTTCAAAAGAAAATTGTAGGCATATTGTATGTTGTATAGTTAGCATTTTATAGCTTTTCAACAAGACAATTAATGTTAGTTAAATATGTATATTTTTATAAGATAAGATGGACACAAAAAACAAAGACAAAGTTCAATGTATTTATATATACAACTCAACAATATTTCGTCATTTACCGTTGTTACACATACATATATAGATATTTAATAGTAATAATAATCTTTTTTGTATTTGTCTACCAATACGAATTACCAAGTAGTTTTTCTTTTTATATGTATATGTATATATCAAGTTTATATATGTATCATTATGTCTAAGACATCATGGAATGTTGATATCATGAGAACCTAATTATTAGTTAGTTATTTTTATAATATAATTATATCATAATTACGTCACACAGTTTTTGAATTATACATGACAGACATATTATTTCCCTCAATGAAACGCGGAAAATAAAAAACTGTGTAAATGATTATTGGTTAGAATCACTGGGAAAAAAGTTTTTCTACTGGCTGTGTTTTATAATATATGTAGTGAGATGGACACTGATTGCATGATTTGCAGCATATTTTAACCGGCCAAAATTTGCAACAAGTTAACAGCATTTTAAGTTTTTGGTTGTATTCATAACGTATGTTTCTGTTGCACTGTGGTACATATTTAAAAATAAAATATTCCTGTTTCAACAAACTTTACAATCCAGTTCTTTTCGTGTTAATTTTTCATTGACATACTTTACGAAAGCACGATTGATTTTTTGCTGTAGGTTCACAAAATGTTCTGTACGTTGTCTCTTCAATTGTCTATCAAATGTCCATCCTTTCGAACAATCAATTTTTATTAAAAGTCTACTGGCAAAATTATTCTACTCGTTTCGAAGTCCTACATGTGTATAGGTATTTATACGTCGACATTTTTTTGACAGGTTTTACATTTTTTATTTGAAAATTCTTTCACACACTTTCAACGGCAGATATGTAACATGTAGATAGGGCAAGCGCGACATGAGAAAAGCATTTTCTTACTTTTTTATTTAGGTTGTTCATCTTCTTTGTTTAATTAGTTATCGTTTTTGCAATTATTTAAGATTTCGTCTCTTGTTAAGTTTTAATTCGATCGTATTTTAATCATAAAAAGTATTCTTCATTATTTTTAACCGTTGTTTCATTTCTCCTGTTATATTATTATATTATGATGTAGCTTTTATGTATGTTAATATCAGATTAATATCGTTATTTAAACTATTAATTTTTTGCATTTTGTGTTATATTTGGTTTATATAATACGCACACTGTCGTCTTCTCGTATTCTACTATTTTTTGTGTATTTTATCTTAATTTTTTTAACGAATTCCTCTTCACACTTTCACACGTCCGCATTCCGCCTCCCTATCATTATCATAATGCACAATAATACATAGTATGATGTATACTATCATAATATATTACGTTAAAAAACAAACAGAATCAATGTGTGAACTGTATGTTTAATATGTATAATGTTTTCTTTCGTGGAAATATTATATATACAATATACATACGATAGATTTGTTTAAAAGTACAGCTGTAAACAGCTCTGAAAATTTATACAGTCCAAAATTATACATTCACTATTTTACTCCAGTTTGTGTCAGTAATAATTTTATTGTTATCATTTTGCTCTCTTATTTTCTATACAGACAGCCACATTTAATTATGTTTTAGTTTGTTCCTTATGTATTATATTATACCTCCTATTATTATGTATGTACATCTCTGCTCTGACACGTTCCTTCTTTCACTGGTACAAACTCTTAACTCTACTGATATATACTCTATTTAAGATTTCCAGTTGAACCTTTTTTACATACATGTATGTATTACCGTTTACCACATTACAAAAAATAACATCAATCATTGAATTGAATTATAATGCAAAAATTATATTGTATTAATTTACGGCATGTACTTTTGTGCAATACCTATGTATATTTTACATTTATGATTAGTTTTTTCACTATATTCCAATTTTACTTCAGCCTATCAGTCATTCCAATTCACAAGTATATAATCATAATATTTATATCAATAAGTATCTATAATATTTATATAATATGGACATATTTCTGAATTAAGAATTCAAAACTACGATTCAAGGGAAAGCAACTTTCACTTTTCACGAGCACTTGTATGCTTCAATCGGATAGACATTATTGAAATATATTCTCAAACCTTTTTTCTACACAGATATTCAAAACTAATAGACGGAGCCCTAAAAATTACCTACTTGCAGATACCATAATTTTCTACAATATTTTATCTACACATAAATCTTGGGGTTTTAGTTGGTGTACGAGCTAAAAATGTATTATATGGCACAAAAACAGTAAAAATGAACATGTATTTTTAAATTGTCTCCCAAAAACTTTCTCCTAACATATTATGTACATAAAATATTATTATGGCGTTTGTCCCAATATTTAGCAGCACACAAATTCATTCTGTTCATCAGTCTACAAAAAACGTGTGAAAATCTACAATTAAACTGATAGCTTCAAAAGCTATACAGATAAGAATTAACAATTTTTAGCCCAGGAAATCAAGCAGCCATTTTATTATTCTGACCTCTACATTTCTTTAGTGTTGGTGTTATAGAAATAAATTGCATCATCTGATTGTCATAAAATGTTGCATATATAGAGTAAATTATTATACGGATTCCTACGTGCTTCATAAAAAATGTTAAATACCGAGACTCTATATAAGCTGAACACACTATAATCCTTTTACCCACAAAAATGTTTTCACTCTGTACTTTCACCTATCGAAGGAACACAGAACTGACATGAAATCTGAAATGTTTACTCAAACGCAAACTTGATTTCATTACTGTAGTTCCAATAATTCCTATTCACGAATATAAGCTCAAAAATAAATGAAATGAGGTTGAAACACATTCTTTTGCTATGATTCGTAGCTAGTAGCCTAATACAATGTATTCAACCTTATGTGTTTGTAATTAACGTTTAGAAATAAAAAATTGCATTTCTGTATAATATTTAATATTAGTAACAATAATATTATAAGCTTCAATTATTATGATTTCATACTATAAATGAAAAAAGCAGGATCAGAGGGTTTCTCCCCCTTTATACCTGAACAACAAAAATACTATACACAACCCAAGAAAATTTTGAGCGTATATTATTAGCTCGATCCTTTCCTCAATACTACTTAAATCACTCTTATAAATTAATTTCCGAAAGATAATACAGTATAAGCCCAGGTACGGAAATTGAAACATAATAACATTTATAATAATATGGTCATTGCCAATAGTAGCTCAAGCGTAATACAAACCGAAGTGTTTTCTACAATCATTTTCCCCCGTGTTAATTGCACAACCATTAAAAAAAATACAAAGTCCGATTAAATCATATCGATAGCAGATATTTCTAACACACAAACTTTCCAACTATTCGTCAAAAAAACAAGGGACATAATTAACCATTGCGAGGATTTTCATTCCTGTGCATATACCAAATGTACTTTTGTTTTTAATAAATACAAATTTGCACAAAATGTTAGCGTTTCGTAGCTCAACTTACACTATACATAATATTCTTTCCTGTATTACAATGGAAAAAACACTCAATCTAAAATTAAGGGACATTTCTTATAAAAATTAAGACATATATATTCGTATTACAAATTTTTAAATATGTAATATAGCTAATACATACTTCAGAACTGTATACTGAACTATATTTCTGATTGAAAACTTCAAAAAGAAAGGAGTCCTAGACAATTGTATTGTTCCCTGCATATCAATTCAACTGCCTAGTTACAAAAAAATTATAACCATACTTACAGTTATACATATGTATTATGTATCTATGTCTGAATGAACAGTTGGTTGAAAATATATTGTTATCATTATATTGGTAAACAGTATTTTTCTTGGTTAACTTACACCTTACACGCACACATCCACACTCATTCACTATATTTATGTATAGTGTGTATAATAAATACATATACCTATATTTGCTACTTTTATAATATATATTCTAGTAATGAGACATACTTTATGTTAAAAACCCAAATTAATTTAAGTAACACAGTGTTAAAAGGTATTACAGAAATAGATTATGTTTTTGTTATAATATGTTATAACGACGTGTGTGTTAGCGACGAATTTGAAAATTAAAAAGTCGTCACATATTATTGGATTAATAATAATCTTATAGTAGCTAGCTAGCGGCCTGAAGTACAATATATATGTATATGTATAGTATCGAATGCAAGTTTATAAGAATTACATATTATTATATACGTAGGAAAAGACAAAATAACAAAAGAAAAGATATCGTAACGTTGTATAATTTGTAATAATAAATTTATCCGTACAGCTGAAGAACGTTATTAATTGGCTCCGTGAAAAAATTTAAAGTTTTCTTCCTTATTTTTTTTTTCTCTTTTTCTTTCGTCATTTTTCAAAATTTTTGCTATTTTTGTTTATTATGTTTGTTTGTTTGTATGTATGTATAGTTTTTTTCGGCTTCTTTTACATTGAGGAATGATCCCATTCTAACTCCTTGTTGTGCTTGCCAGTTGACGAGGAATTAGTTGAAGAACCAGCTACGGCTATTTGTGGGGGTTGTTGGGACGGAGGAGGGCAAGGTGTATTAGTTACATGACTTGTCACTCGAACATGCTCATCTCCTCCATCATCCTCAGATGATGAATCTTCGTCACGGTAACTAGACGCATCATCCTCATCCCATGACTCTTCTCCATCCTCTTGGGCTTGAGGACCTCCACTTCCGCCCAAGTTCTAATATTGCGTAAGAAAAGGAATTATTATAATATGCTTCCGAATTTCTTTTTATACGTACATAGCACACGTTGTATACACGGTATAATGATAAGTAAAAGTATGCGCAGCATAAGTATTATGTAGTACACAAACCTCCATTGGATTGACTGTAATGTTTAACGCAGAGTCGTCCCAAGCCATTTCAGCATCAGCCATATCCTCTTGAGTAGCTCGATGATGAGCCGCTGTAAAAAATGAAAAAGTAAATGAAAATGAACATGAGTTATCACAAAACTGGGGAATCGTTAAAAACTAGTAGTATATCGTAAATCATAAAAATACATATATATATATAGCTCGATTATTATTATAATGTAGACATTTATCTATAGTTGAAAATCAGAGGAGATCCATACCTCGAATTCTGATAACTCCCAAAAGAATCATGAAAAGAAGGAAACCGACGCAAACGACAATGATAACAGTAACGGCATGTGATGCTCCTACTTGCTGTCCAACGTCCAAAAATTTGGTAGATCCGGAATAGAAATCACTTATACGGCCAGCCTTCATCTCGGCTCCATGCATATCTCCAGCTTGGGCATGAGCTACCATGTTGTCCAACTGTGCGTGTTCCTCTGCGGCTCTCTCAACTGAAGAACTGCTAAAAGGATCTTCGGTACTCTTACTCAAATCGGGGTGAATCACGGTCAGCTAGATGAAAAAAGTCAACAAAGGATGTGTAAATAACCCTGAAATTTCGAGAATATAACAACATTTATTGAACCAATTTAGTTTTTATTTAATTTTCTTCTCACAGTTTGAACATATTCATTGCTAGTAAAGCGTCCATTCAATTCTGAACAGATTAGTTTGAAGGCGCGATTCAAATAGTAGGCTGGCTTCTTGTTGCTGTATTGAATTTGACGAAGAACCTGTCACAGAAAATTAAATGAGTTCATATAAGTTTTCCACACACACACGTAGACACATACAAAATGGCTTTTCTTTCTTGGGATTTTTTAATGGTAAAAAAATCTTTACAAGTACAGCCTGAAATCGATTCTTAGATATCATGATTTTACATTATAAAGCGACATTTTACGTCTTATATAAAAGTGTCAAGTTTAAGTTGAAGCTGTTTACTATACATTATGCTACTTTTTTTATCTTATATAACCATAAGCGGTGACCGTTTATGTAAGAAATTGAACCTGTTCATAGTTGTAGATCATATCAGCTCCAGTGAGTAACACCCCGTCATTTGTGATTTTCTCGACAATTCCAAGTTGGCTCAACATATTTTCCGGGACAGTCAGAGATTCGTGATCAGGATTGAGGGGCGGATAGACTGTGACGGTACAAGCATCCAATTTCCTCTCAATCACACTCACAGGCTCACCTAAAGAGAGAAAGAAAATACAGATATGAAAAAAAAACATGACAAAATCAATTTTCATTTCCTTCCTCTACCACCTCCTTCCCTCTCGTTCTTTCTCTCTTGCTCTATCTCCCCCTCTGCTGTTTTCTTTCTTCCCATACTCTATGCTATATCATATCAAAACTTGTAAGCTGTGTAAACGTATCTTCATTTAAATCAAATTTTGTTGCTCCCTTATAAATTTCGTTCTTGTCACACATAGCAAATACTTGGAAATTTTATTCAATGTATAATGCATAATGAAACTATGTATATCAAAATTTAAATGTCTATATTACTGATACTACATTTATATTGTACATTATTCATACTACATATATATGACGTTCCATGCGGTAGATGTTACCATTAAATTTAAGATTCTTTAACATTATATATTACATTCTGCGTATTTATATATAAAAAGCGTTTACACATCAATATTGCGCGAAAAATTCCTCACATTCCACACTTTATACACTTGCGTATGCTCCGAGAATCCGCAGCGTCAGGATTTTGGTAGGAAAGAAACTTTTGCTTTGGTTGTCTGACTCTGCGTACATATGTATTTCTTTCCAAAAGAAGGCAAAAAAGCTGAGCTGAAGAAAGCTTCACTATTTGAAATTTTCATCAAGTAAACTATCTCTTTACATGTTTTCTAGTTTTGAAACCTAAAGCCCCAGATGAGCTTGGTTTTGTTTCTGTATCTTGACAACACACTCCCACTTACAATTTCAATTTCAACTTTTCTACATAAGTAAAAGACAAGAGGAGCAAAAGTCACTAAAACCTTCGTAATAGTTTTAAATGCAATGAAAATCCCCCTTCTTTTTGTTTTCCACTTATCTTTTCTTTGGAAAGAGTATTGCAAACTGCAAACACAACGTTTTTATCTATATCGTGCAGTATATTGTTCATACAAGTCGGTTACAAAAAAAAACAGAAGGTTAGGAGTTCAGAGTTTAGAAGAAGATAAAGTAGTCAAAAATAGACAAAAAAAATTGTATGTGGGACTTCTACTCTTGCCGTCCCACATACATAAATATGGCATTGAAAGAGATTCAGAACTCAAGCTCTCTACACTGTCTGTTTGCTTCTACATTCCCACTAGTTTCCCTATTGTACGTGGTAAAATATATATAAAAGTGCAAATCTATTGTAAATTGTAAATGACAGGGCCTCAATCCCTTTTTTTCGACGCCACCACTCATATTTGTATGTTTAAAAAACAACCCCATTCTTAGAAAGTCGTAGACAATTATGTTCTCGTGAAAGCATCGTTTATTGCTACCCGTTGTTTCTGTTTGCAGGTAAAAAATACAGAAATTCTCAATAATTAATGAAGTTTCTACACATTTCAATAAAATCAGTGAGTGAAAAAATAATTTAAATAATTTATAATGTAAGTTAAACAATAAAAGTCAAGATTCTTTTAAGATTAAAGGTTAAATAAAGCGAAAGTTGTTGTTTTGAAAAATTGTGTAAAATTACATTAAGTAATAACCTATAATTAAAAAACCATCTCCCTACATACACAACAAATCCACAAAAACTAATGTTTTTAAAATGTCAGTCGTTGCTTTTCAACTTTTCAGTACTGCATATTGGCGGTGTGTGTGTGTGTGTGTGTGAAACGGAAAGCAGTACTACCTCCTGCATTTCTACTGGCGCAGCAAGAAAATTTCCTTCCACACTACGTATATTATACTTAGGTTTCTTTCCGTCTTCTTGTGTCAACAATTTCCCAAGGGTTTCAAGATAGTGATAAACTAATGGCAAACATATAAAACAAAAGTTTGTAGTGAAAACAAAAAAGGACGAAAAAGAGAACATCTAAGCTCACTGGGGAAACGTAAGCTGGAAAATGACAAAGAAAAAATAGGGACGAAAAAGACATACTGTCCTCAATCTGCGAGTTTCATAATACGTATAGCGTCTTGCGAGTATCTTTGACACACGAATGTACACGGAAAAGTTTTCTTATGTCAGTATCAGTATATATACCTACATGTACTTGCCTTGAATGCACGTATTGTGCATTTAAACTTATATCTCTGTACATGCGTCGTCGTCCTCAGTTCTAATGAATATTCAAGAAAAACCTAAATAAATGCCCGAAAAAAAAACAAAAAGTGTCTCTACACACGTATGCATATGTACCTACATATAATGCGTTGGCATGTACGAATCAAGTAAAGAGATTCACTGCAGATAATCACCTCAGTTTATTTTCTAAAGTGTTACCTTTATTTAATAAAACTTTTTCTGTCCTTCAAAAAAGAAAATGTGCAGTGTGCAAGAAAAACAGAGTGCATTTTACTGTATGTATAACATTAGGAGCATTTGGCATATCGGAGAACGAATTCATAGTCAAGTTCTGTACTTTATTTTTAAAAAAGCTTAATACTAAACGCCAAACGTCTCCAAGGTAAAAATACTTGCGTTCTTAAAATATCCACTGACAAATGTATCCAAATACTCAAGAGAAAAAAGTCTTCTTCTAAAGTTTTCCCTGTCGCAATCGGAAAAAAGTGTGTTAAAACACGGGTTAGTTAGCTGCTGCACAACAACAACACTTTGTACATGCATCCTTTTCCAGCACAAGGCCATCATAGCCAGATGTAGAAAACTACGTCGTCCTAATAAGTTGCATAATACGTACAGTCATAAATTTAATGAAAATGTGGAAAGCGTTTATACACAATTGTGAGTAATGTGATCCTCCGACTGAAATGTAAAGATGCTCTGCCCTACCAATAATAACTAGATGGAACGTCTCTAAAGCCTTAAAATATGTACATAAGTACGTGCGCAATAGTGAATTCTCGTGGGAGGTGTGAAGTGAACCTGTGATGTGTGGCTGTTTATGTTGGTAGTACAGGCTATAGGCAAACATCGTCATTAGAAATTTAATGTCGTCGCTTTTTGCAGACATATTTTTTCAAGCTCAGCTCTAAAAGTTTCACGGTGCAAGCAAACTGTTCCCCTAGTCTGGACTTACCACAAGCTAAAACATATCTAGCTCTTAAAATTAAACTTGAGGCCATGTTTTCCTTTCTTTTACTTTTTTTAATGCTTCCAAAATTTCAAAAATCAACCTTATACTCTCACATGAAAAGTCGAAAAAGTCTTGAAAAACCATAGATAGACATTTTTTTAATTTAAATGGTTCAGCATCGCCCCCGAAAAATAGGTTATTGATCGGTATAAATAATAAATAATGGAAAAATATATATGTCGTGTCGAGCAGAGGGAAGGAGATGAAAATATGTACATATGTGCAAGCCATGTATAATAGGAATTGGATAGAAGTTGATCTTACCATTTCGCCATTCCTCGTTGTCATCCCTGTCTGAAGAGATAGTGACTCTGACATCGGAGAAAACTCGAACACCGAGACGGAAATCCTCATAATCGCGAGGGAGATTGCTCGTTCCATTGATTTCAATCGTGGGCTTCTGCGGTGGCAAAACCATGACGAAGGAATCCGATGGAATGATCTTGATCGTCTTACCAGACTCACAGCTGTTTTCGTTCCCCAAGACACAAATACACGCCATAAAATGAAAGAACGCCACCGAAAAAGGAAAAACCAAGCAAACAAACAATAGAATACTCAATGTACATAACAATCTGTATGGTTATACATTATTTCCTAGACATTCTTTATCATAGCCATCACACAGTGGGCTATGTATATACATATGTACAATATGTACACATAGCCCATTATGTTCTATCGTATCATTTTTTTCCCTCAATCGTTTTACCCCGAAGACACAATCGATTGCAACTTTCTCAAGGCTCCAAGACATACCGCAGTATGTACAACTAAAGTAACACAACAATACCCTTAAAACTAGAGAGGTTGGCAGGACGGTTGCCATATGGTTTCAAAATACCATAATGTATGGTCGAATGGCGTAAGAGTGGTCAATTTACGAGTTTTCAACTTTAGGTTTTTGAATATGTCAGAGAATATTCTAAATAGGTCAACAAGGAAAAGCAACATTTTGCAACTTTTGAAATTAATTTTCTTCTTTCCATTACTTTGTTCATCAGGAATCAGATTCGAGACACCCACTCCAGTAGAAAAAACTCTACTTTACATGTTCATATTCATGAGCGTAAAAATGTTCTTTCGTACTCATTAAGTCAACACAAGTCAAGGCAGTCTGAGAAACGT
>JAQIVE010006739.1:0-11202 GCA_034698285.1 Sminthurinus bimaculatus | reverse complement strand
GCATTACGTCTCCTCAGCTTGATACATAGAAAGCTCGAATTGTCCCGACCTTCTACGGGAAGGTACAGGGCCTTGATGCTGCTTTGCTTTGTTACATTTTATCCAAGGTTCTTTTGGGTAATAGAATGAGAATCATTAATTTTACATTTGTCTCATTCATGACTATAGGTACTTACTTACTTATTCTTAGTATAGGATGACAAATTAACATGTATCCCTATACAGTTGAATGATAATGTCTGACTGCCATTAAGTTTTTTCCACGAAAAAGAAAATACTTTCCTTTTCACATGGGAGAAAGCAGATGAATGGGATTGAAAAATAATACAGGATGCCAAAATTTTGTCTGGTAGTGACTAGACGAATGAGAATCTATTCTTGAATTCTCGAATCAAGCGCACAATATAAATTCTACAATTAATTGTAGAGAAAGACGAACTGTGTATGTGTGTGCATTTACCAACACCGATCACCGATGTGTAATAAATCCTTTAAAAGTTAAAAGTAATCATCTCATAACTCTTATCGTGAATTAAGCCAATGTTCATTTTATTATTTACGTATTCTGACAGCCCTCAAACAAATTACATAAGCCTTATCAAATCATCCAGTTTTATAGAGTGACAGTGACAGTGACAAACCATCAAAACCAAGTCCACCTTTTCCGTCAACATATTTTTTTGACACCAAAGAACTATATCATCATCTCCGTTCGTCCTTTCGTCTTGACTTATTGATATTGACATAATACATAATATTTACCTACGTTATAACAAAGTCGTTATATTACTTAGTTGTTCTTTACATATTATAGTGTTTAACATTTAGTACCATACGAACATAATATATACTTGTATAATGTTTGTCTTTATAATATTTTGTATGGACAAGTCACTGTCAGCTGCTGTCTGAATGTCTGAACGTAAAAATAACTAAAGTGTGTTTATTTATTATTTACCAGCCTTGGATAAATTATGTTTTTTTATTTTTAGACTTTTATTAGCCTACATGTGGAATTTTTTGTCATCATCATCATCCGGTTAAATCTCGACGACACAAGATTGTAAATGTTGTTATTTAGGGAAATGTGTATGTTGTGTATTTGGTCAAAATAACGATAAAAGATAAAACTATTCATTGCTCATAATTATTAAATGATAGTAATAAGTGTACGTGTACGAAAAGGCAATACAGTTTATTTTACTCTATAAGGAATTTCACGACATGGAAGATTACAAGTTCCTATTTAAAGTTGTTCTTGTCGTAAGTATTTTTTTTGCCATTATGTATTTGTATCCAATTGAGCAGCTAGAACATGAACGTTAATGATTGTAATCTAATTATTTCATGGGGAATGATAATTTAATGCAATAATTTTAAATGCTACAGGGTAATGCAGGAGTTGGAAAGACCTGTTTAGTACGAAGGTTCACTCAAGTTAGTAAATAGTATAATTATTCTACTTACTATTTACTACAAATGCTCATAACTTATATTCACCAATATCTAATATATTTGATATTCAACATCAAATTATGATACATTTGTTTCTCTTCCAGGGCCTTTTCCCACCTGGGCAGGGTGCAACTATAGGAGTCGACTTTATGATTAAAAGTGTGGACATAAATGGGGAAAAAGTAAAGCTGCAAATATGGGATACCGCCGGTACGTCAAATTACATGGTTATAGATATCTATTTTAGTAATTATTTACAAATGAATGGTTTTTTCCAGGGAATAGAAAATGAACTCGATTCTGGAATGGACTTTTTTGAAATGGAATTTTTTTAATTGTTGATGTATCATAGGTCAAGAAAGATTCCGCTCCATAACTCAAAGCTATTACCGTTCAGCTCATGCACTTATATTGGTAAGTCCGAGACCCTAAATTAACCATTTAACTGACCCTCAGGGGTCTTGAAGCAGGGAATTTAAATGGCTTAAAATGTGCACTGGCGTAGTATTGTACATTGATTATCATGTGTATGTACAATTAATTACTAACAAAGTGTAATTCTGCACTATTGGTGTATTGCTGAATTAGAAATCTTTGTGACTTGCCTATAGATGATTCAAAGAACAGTCATAATTCATTTGCTATCAAATACTTACTAGTATTTAATGTTTACGTTTATTAGGTTTATGATGTGAGTTCACAACCCACGTTCGATTGTCTACCTGATTGGCTTCGAGAAATCGAGGAATACGCTAATGCAAAAGTTCTTCGAGTTCTTGTGGGTAATAAGACTGACCGGGAGGACAGGGAAATACCAACTTATATCGGCGAGGATTTTGCACAGCGAAATAATATGTATTTCATGGAGACCTCAGCAAAGGAGGCTGACAATGTAGAAAAGCTGTTTATGGAAATCGCACATGCTCTCATTGAGGTAAATTTAAATTACTTTGTTTTGTTAATACTTAAAAATAATAGTAATACAAGTTTGTATTATACAACTTTTTTATCGTGTAGTATTTTATACTTTGCGATAAAAGATAAAACAAGAAATAAATAATGACCCTATTCCTAATACGGATTCTGTCATTTTTCCTTGATTTGTGACTGTAGCAAGCCAAAGCTAGAGACCCTGTATCTAAATATGATGGAAATCCTGGCCAAGCCCTTAATTTAAATAATCGACCACAGACGGTGTCCAATGAAAATTGTTGTAGCCGCTTGTTATGATGATCGCAAATAGAAATCTGCTATATCCTATCTCTTCAGAAACCATGTCATGAAAGAAAAAGCAAGCTATTTTCTCTATAAAGTAATAATAAATATTATTACTTATCAATAGTGGTAATTTTAATGCATTTCAAAAGAAGTAGTACAAGATTCAATATGTGTAACTTAAGTACCGAACTTCCCATAAATTCGAACAGGTATAGTATCTATATTGTATTATATATTTATAACTTATAAAATAATGATTTCCTGCATATGACATAAACCTAATCCACGTATCTAAACACTCTTTCCAAAAATACATATTGTAGTACTATGTATTTTATAAATAATATATTATCAGGATGCTAAATCACGATTCTTCTTGTTTAAATTGCTCATCTACTATTACTTTACAATTAAACTACAATATAATATAGCTTATATTATGATGAAGCATGAGGTACCTATTTATATACAATAACCTAAAGTAATTACTATTTTGTACTAACGCATCTTATAATATTTTAGACTCCATTAAGGTTGAGCATGTGCTTTCTATATTTGAAGGGGAAAAACAGAAATTTGGGGAAAAGGGGATGTAAAATACAGAAAAGGGTATCCGGCCGTAGGTTGTATAGAGAGAAAGTGGATATTGCAATAGTGAAAGTTACCATGCATTCATGATATACCCGTTGTGCGGACAGACTGCTTATTTACCAAATAACAAGGTTGTAATTAATTAAAAATATGAATATATTAAGGGTCATTTTAAAATTGTTGTGGGAAGTTGCAATGTAGGGTACAAAAAACATTTTTTTTTGTGAAATTCTGGAATAGACCAAACAGCTTTGGTGAGTCCTTCGCTGAAAATCGGAGATAGAGTGTTCTTAAAGGCTTTTTTCGCTATAATATATTATAACCCATCAATCATCCTTCATATCGTAATTCAATTCCATAGGAAACTTGAACTAGCCTATTCCACTATTCTTCCAGTTTTCAGTGAAAGAGTCGTTCAAAAAAGGATGTGACACATCCAGCGATTTGGCTGTTCCAGCATTTTTAAAAAATCTCAGTTTTTGTGGCCTCTTTTATGAGTTCCCAGAAGACTTGAGTAAACCTATTAAATACTATTGAACTGTAATGTATTTATTACCTATAACAATAATGCTAGTAACTGATAACAGTAGCTGACGCTGTTTATGCAACCATTTTTTTTTTCGCGAATGGTTTTTGGTGCTGTACTAAAGTACTGGGAAATAATGTTTCACTAACTGATGAGATGGCTAAAGTAAAAATCATTCAAGTTTGCCGTATAATATCCATTACCAACTTATTTAGAGACAAAACTGTAATGTTGGAGCTCTCGATGTATGGCATAATGTAATAGTGTGCACTGATTATATTACGTGTAATGTGTACATATTATACAAGATGCACAAAATGCTTTGTTCATTTGGAATCCGGATTCGAATTTTAGCGTGTATTACAATTTTACTGTGATACTGTGATGAAAAATATTGTAGCATCAACGATCATTTCTACGCTTCCTGTGTATTTAATGTATAGTGTAATATCGAATTATTGTTTATTGTATTGTATTGAGAATTGAGAACACGATCAGGGGGAGGGTAAACAAAACAACCAAACAACGTGTTGCATTTATAAGTTATAAGTATATGTCACCAATCTTCACATCATGCATCACACACATTACACACACTAAGAACTATAATATTAGATATAAGTATCACCTGAATAAGTATTATAATTAACATTTTAAGCACATTTAAGCACGGAAATGATAAAATTTATCTTGTCTTGGTTATAGTTATTGTATTATTATAGTTGTAAGAAAGTCACACGGTACTTATCACAATGATGATGTTTATAATTTACTCGCATTATATTTTTATGAATACATGTCATAATATGCAGAAGATATTTTGTTCTGTTATAATAATATTAGCTAAGTAGTTTTAAAAAAAAATAATTTCATCGCAAAATTTGTATTGATGCATGCCGTCGTATCGTATCATAGAAATTTAGTAACTGACGGTTAGCATTTAGCAACTTTTCCCTGTGAATAACATTGTGTTAATAACAGATTATGAATATGACATACTTCACCGTAAAATTTAATTGTTTTAAGTTTAAAGTGTAAGGAAGAAAGCGGAGTGACAAAGGGTTTGAATATTAGATTTGTGTTATATGTTATTATATGTGTTATGTTAACTTAAAAGTAAGCAAACGTATGCTATGATTATGTTACGATCTCAAAAATCTAAAAGGTGCACAAATGGGGGTTTTCAGTTATCTCTAAAATGAAAACATTTACTTTCAGTTTCAGTAAACTAAAAGTTCAGTTCCACACTTGACACATGTGTAGCGTAAATACATTATGTATGATTTATGAATGTAGGTTTGTATTTCTCTTTGATTTTTAGTACATACATAATACATAAAGTATGCCTATATTTAATACACGATTTTTTAAAATGCTAGCACTTACTTTTAATATCTTTGATAAAAGCTATTTACACCTTTAACATTTTAAACATAAAATTTAATATATACTTTGTTAAGTTAAACTAGTTAAAGGCACACAAAATCACGACATTGTCGAAAAACTATCAGTGACAAGTGACGATAATGTTTTTTAGTATGCGTTTTAAAATTTTTACTTTCGACATTGGAATATTTTAGTTCAAAAACGAAAATGAAACAGCTAGCTGCAGAAACTAATAGTGCATAAATTAGGTCTAAAGAAACTGTAAACAACATTTATTTAATTTTGAAGAGAAAGAAAGAAATTTACAATAATCAGCTATACTCAAGGTAATTATAAGAAAGAAGGTTGTGATGAATTTCAATAATGTACCAAGGGACGATAAAAAACTTCCACTGCCTCATCTTAAATTCCTTACAATAATGCATCTATGAATTATTATGCATGCATAATATTATGATGTAAAATAGACTTGACTCTGTATGTCATACAAAATTGATTGATGAAACCAAAGTATTATTAACTGTAACATGTAAAAACTAGAATTTAGGATAAAATACTAACAGTCTTTTCTGACTTTATAACTGACGCAAATGTATTTAATACAACATAATATATAAATAATTCATACAATAGACCAAAAAAAAATGAAAAAAGTTCTTACTACTAGTAAGTATTTACACAGGTTTAGCACTTGACTCGTTAACGAGTCATGCCTATTGTATTTATAACAATATATATTTATGCCTACATAATATTATAGTCGGGTATAAAAATAACTAAATAGTGCATTTTGTCGAATCGTTGTTGAAAATAAAAGTAAAAATGCTATGAACGTTTTAAAAATCAATGGTAATTTTTTTTTATTCATTTGCAGTATAAGTATAACGATCAGAGTGAACTTACATATTTACATTTATAATGAATTTTGACTTTTCATAACCTTATCAGTGGAAATATCATATTATTGTTAATAATATTATATCCTATTTGAAAACAATACAATATAAAAATATGTTCGCTTTATATTTATTTACCCACGATGTTATCCATAAATACTTAGTTAATTTAATAACGCATTTAAAAAAAGTTTATATTGTGTTTTAAAACGACTTAAAAATTAGGGGATTGCATTCATTCGTCAAAGTTAACAACAAGAAGCGGACTTGAAAGGATGGACAATGACTTTAAACGTAACCTAACGTGCAAACGTAACATGATGCGTTGTTTCAGAGAAAATAACAAAAACTTTGAAATAAAATTGATATAATGTATAAAAATTGTTAGAAGTAGTGGTATTTTGAGTAGATCTGTGGCTGTGACATTACTTGTCAGCAGTAAGAAGCAATCGATCACTGTTTAAATCTTCAAATTTGAATATTATGTAGTATTTAACAATTGTTTTGTAATAATTTAAACTCATCATTTCATCACCTATTTATATTCATGTTGTATACAATTTAGTTGATAACATTTTACGCAATCAGCGGAAAGAGGAAAAACTATCAGTCCTGCTCCTTATAGTGGCGATACTCAGGTTTTAACTCCCACATGTTTTTATGTGGATTCTTAACACAGTAGTTGCAAACTTCTTTCAATACCTCTTTCAAATATCCCTGTAACAGATCAATAAGAACAACAACATTATAATATTATGTTCTACATGAAAAAGTGGTTTGAAAACTTGTAGTCACCAAAAATGAATATTTAATACATAAGATTAAGTTCAAAGTGAGTAAATACTTACCACCGGCTGATTGGTTAATTTGACCAAATCTTTGAGGTTATAATATTGATGCTTTTCAAAGGCACCAAATAACATTTCAAGAACCTTGTCTTTGTCATCACGTGATTTTTTACCTTCTGATTTCTTCCTTTCTTCATACTCAATCTAAAAATATGACAGAATGAAAAGAAAATATATAATAAAGAAAAATATTGCGTAGCAAATAGCAAATCGAAAAGCAATCAAAGATCAAAATAAGTACAAAGTTAAAACCTGAAATAATGTGGAAAAGGGAAAAGCTTACATTATTCTTATGATTTGACACGGGTTTATATGCGTTGACAACACCAGAAAGACGTCTGACTTGTCGTATAGGTTGAGCAGCCTTTTTAATTTCTTCTTGTTTCAACATCATATATTTACTATCAGCATGTGGACGACATTCAAGTTTCTGTTGTATTTTGCCTTCCATGCTAATCTTCAATGGACCATCTGCATCATCTACAATACGGGATACATAGTATAAAATTAAAATATAGCATGTTTAGAGCGTAGGCTATGTAAAATAATGGGTAACGATGAAGAATCATCATATTGCGCATATTTCAAAATTCAATTTAATGCAACAATAATCCGAGGACAGGAAGAATATAATGAACAACGTAATAAAAGTATATAATATCTACCTTGAATATAAGAAAATACACCAAGAGTCTGATTTGCTACAGGAGCTACGATTAAGTCATGCTCTTTTGGTATATCTTTCTCATCAGGTTCCTTCAAACACAAAGTAGCTTCACTTAAGGATAAAGTGACTTGAGGCCGCTGACCCGGTGCGGGTTTTGTTATACGCAATTTTGCTGCCTCTAAATTCCCTGGAATTTTTTCCCACCTAGCAGCTAAATATTTTGGAACCTGGAATAAGTAAGTACAGAATATAGATATAAAGAAAATATTTGCCACAAAAAACTTATCTGAATCATTCATATTTGATATTAGACCCTTCTTTTTCCCATTCAAGTGATAATGAGTAGTGAGTACGGTACTTATTTGAATGGAAAAAGAGAAAAAGAATGGTCATCATAAATGTATCATCACATATTTACCTTTACAAGCCAAATACCGCGACCCGAATTGGACATGTCAACTTTGGCCATCTGGGCCTTTTGCTCAGCTGATGTGCCGGAAGTAGTCATGATGATGATGACGAATGAAGATGTAATAAAGATGTATAAAAAGGACGTTCAAATGAACGACAAATCTTTCTCTGACGATTTTGTCAAATAAACACGTTTATCCAAATCTTTATGTCACTTCATACAGTTAGAGCTACACTTTTGCAATTAAAATGAATATAAATTAACTTCACTTTTAGTTTGTCAATGCTTAATTTGTAATTGTAATTAAATATCAGAGAATATTTATTTTGACTTTGACAACTCTTTGCAAAACTCCGACTGTTCAAAGTTGTGTGGTTTTATGTACAAGGATCTCTTTATATTCTAAGTGCGATTTCAAAGGTTTAAAAACTTCTGTTTTTTGTTGTTGTTTTTAGATTTTAGATGTTTTAATCATTCTACCATAAACTTAAGTTACTTAAGGTTATTGTTTATAATTAGTATCTTTTTGTTGTTGAAGTTAAAGTGTGTGTCTAATTAAGCGCAATGACAAATCCTGAGCTGAGGCATAAAGTTATACAACTTTATAAAACGGTAAGATAAATATTAAATATGAACTTTAGCTCTTTTGCATTAAAGTGTGTACGTGTTGATGCACACGTACTTCACATTTTATACTGATTTTAGACATCATGTGTGACATTTGTATCCACAAAAAACGTCTATTTGTCCATTTGTACTTACTTTAAATACGTTTTATTACTTTCAAAAAGGTACACCTTTTATAGATACATAGTAAGTAATTAAAACTTTTTGTTGTTCTCCTTTCTCCTTTACATTGTTCAATGTAAATTTAGCTGCTGTACATGGGGAGAGACTACCCAAAAGGATACTCTTACTTTCGACAAAGGTGTCACGCTGCCTTTATGAAAAATAAAGATGTCCAGGATGAAGATAAGATAAAGCAATTGATAAAACATGGAGAATTCGTCGTCAAAGAGTTAGAAGCTTTATATTTTCTAAAAAAATACCGTACTTTAAAAAAGCGCTATTATAATGAAGATGATGATAATGTTATTTTACAAAAATTGGAGTCCAAAATGCATCATGGCGAAACTAATACTTCTAATAATAGCCCGTCAGACTCTTCTAATAAATAAGTATAACATGTTTTACATTTCTTTGTGTTTACTTCCCTTCTCACGTGATGTATTTACAATAAAATAATATTGACATAATAGGGAAAGTAAGTACAAAGAACGTTTGTTTTAAAGTCGTGAGCTCTATGAAATATCATGATGTACCAATAATTAACTAATAATAGGATTAATAAGCGTAATAATCCTTAGTTTTATACTTACTACAGTGTATAACAATAAACAATGCATGTACATACTTACATAAAAAATAATATTCAACATGAGACTGAAAATAAACTGATCGAAACGATATCAGTTATCTCTCAAATATGTACTGTATGCAATATACAATGTCAAAGTAAATAAATGAAAACGCAGAGAAATCATGGCAATTTTTGTCATTACACCACATTTTATTGCTATTATCGTTGTCTTCATTAAGTAGCTGTAACTACTAATTAATTAGTATAATAATTAAAGGACATACTCGTGAGAGTATTTAAATGCATTATATTCGTTACCATCATACCCCTTCTAGTTCGAACAAGTGTGCGTATAACTTTTAATACACTTATTACTGTATTTATGTAATACACTTTGTAATCCGACTTTTCCCATGACAGAACGAACGAACAACTTCTTACAACAAGTCCTTATATAATATAACTACAGAATTTAAGACACTTGGTCGTTCAGCGATGGGAAACGATATATTATAAAGTACAGTACGTTCATAACTCACTATTTTTTGTGACAATGTGTCTAAAAAATATAAGGGAGAAAGGAAAAACCTATTCTTCTAATTTCCAATTATTTCTACCTACACATAGTTTGTTAGTGTACAAAAGTAGGAAAAAGAATGTATAGCAATTTTACATCTGTAAATTTACATTGTATCAACAACAAACAAACAGCAAAAAAAACACCAAAATTTTTAACAAGTAAGGACATTATAATATCTAACCATCATAGAAAAAGGCTTGTAATACCATTTTGAACATCAAAATGCGAATCGAATACAGAACATGAGTATTTAGTTATTAATGTAGGAATAGAAAAAAAAAGATTCCCTTCATCATAATAGGTAATAAATACAAAATGCAGGTACAAAGATTTAGGCATCTAATATTATACACATGAAGGACTGAAAATCAAATCAGCCTCTCCACGTTGCTTTAACAACGTGGAGAGGCTGATTTGATTTTCAGTCATTCACATATTATATTGTGTAGATTGTAGATATTTACGAGAGAAAAATGAAAATATAAGTACTGTATACATTACACATGTTCAGACAGGCTGTGTAAGCCTTGTACATAAATACTATACTTAATAGTTACACACGTAATTATGCCATAATATTTTTACAATATAAATATCATTGAGCAGTGATTTTTTGTAAGAGCTTGAGATCTTACATTGTTTCTATAATATATTTAAATAGAAGATTAGATACTTACACTAGCATTATTTTCCTTTTGTGTATCTGAGATGTACCATTAAATGGTAACATTATTATTTATTCAGTTTATTGTCGAGCAGATCACAGGTGATGTTGTAGAGATGATCCTGTGCTTGTGTGTCGTTCGACTTTGGATTTGGATCAATCTTTTGACTGTTGGCCAAAAATAGTCCTCCTTCCTTTTCGATTTCCGGGCTCAAAGCGGCATAAGTAACAGTATCAGCACCTTGATCCGGACTCTGCTCAATCAATCAAACATTTAACATTTTATGCCTAATTGCTACCTAATAATTAATGCAGATTGACAATTTTTACAACAAGTGCAAAGTCAAGAAAAGATGTTTAGTAAATTTTAGTCATTTTACCTTGAACATAAGGGGAAGCATACATCTGAAGAGTTGTAACCAGGAAATGCTAATTTTTTGGAGACAGAAGCAAAGCATATTATTATTATGTTTAATTTATACATAGATATTTTCGTAAAGACGCTCCGAATCATTAAAAGTGTGTAAATAAAAGTCTCTTACTTGTCATACAAATCCGTGTGAACGATACCAGGATGAAGAGAGTAAGAGTTAATGGGA
>JAQIVE010006738.1:0-11202 GCA_034698285.1 Sminthurinus bimaculatus | reverse complement strand
GGGAACCAAAAGGAACAAAATGACGGGGTATCTGCTTGAGAAATAAAATAAAGTTCATTTGTGGACCAGTCTAATATGTATATTGGCCCACGGTGCATAGGACTGGACTAGACTTTTGTGTGCACATTTTATCATTCCACTTTCTGGCTTTCTACTTTCTATATTCTATACAATACAATACGCAGTGCATGCATACATTTTGTGTATCTTGCTCCTTCTTCTTCTTCTGCCCTTCCTTTCCCGTCTCCTTTCTCAGTCTCTTTTGTTGTTTGCTCAGAATGGCAAATAAATATTGGCTGGTGGACAGGTCTCGTGTCGAGTCGCTCCGTCCTTTGCCTTTCCTCCTCCTAAGGTCCACGCTTCCAGGCCAAAGTAATATCAACAAAACGAGAGAGAGAGAGAGAGGACATTTATAGAGAACCGAGAACAGAGGAATGAGAATGAACACACCAAACTCCGTTCATTCAGCCTACGGCCCTCATCCACCATTTCCAGCGTATTTTGCTCTCTCTCTCTCTCTCTCTCTCTTTCTCTCTTATATTATACTTTTACTCTTTTCCTCGGCTCTTCTTCTTCTTCTTCGTGCTCCAACTTCCAACTCCAAAAGTCCCACATCTTCTTATTGTCATTTCAATTTCAAACAGTTCAACTCATCCTCATTGTCGTCGTCGTCTTCTTCGTCCAAGGAGACTATTACGTTTATATGTATAATATATATTATGTATAGTCTGTACCTTTCTTATTTTGATGTTTGTGGGCTGCTCAGTTCTATGCCTTAAAGTGTATACAGGCAACAGGACTATAGAATGTGATGTTGTGTATGTATAATGTATACTCTGCATGCAAAATTCTCAATTCTTCTTTACCCTTATGTATTTTCACTCTTTCCATTTTATTTTGGGGTTAACTGGATGCTATTTAGGTGAATGGTAAAGTACATATGTATTGTGTATAAAACCAAATAGTAAATGGAAATGCATGTATGTATGTAGATTGAACATTGAACATTGTTGGATTTTGGATGGTGGCGGAGATGATGATGACGATGCTACTGCTGCTGTTGATGATGATCATGATGACGACAATGTGTACAATAAAATTAAATAGCTCCAGGGAAAATGTCCTATGTCAACTCAAAGGAAAAATCTCGCTTTTCCCTTTGTATCCATCTCATCCTTCTCCTCAGTTCAACTCAACTCAACTCAACTTTCTTTCTTCTTTCTTCAAATACAAATACAAATAGGAGAGGGAATGGGAAATATCAAACAAAAAACGAAGGGAGAAAAGGCCATACATTCATACATATATGATAGGAGTAGGAGGATGAACGGAAACTTGAGACGCGAGTCAAGAGAGTGAGAAAGTTGAAGCGAAAATTTCTCTCTTGTCTTTTCTGTGTTCTATACAATATTCTACAGTTATAGTACAAACAAAAGCAAAAGGACTTGACTGCATCTACATTCTACATACTACACACAGTTTAGACTGGTTTGCCCTTTGCTCTTGGTTTTCTTGGAAACTTTGGAAAAAAAGTTGTACATATATGTTGCATGCGTATTATGCATTGTAAGGACCTATAGATAGATGTTACACATATTTGTACACAGGCTCCTGCATGCACACATATGTAGATTGTATAAATATGTCAAGTAGTTTCTAATAAAACAGTGATTTTTAAGAATCGGCCATTCATTCACATTTAAAAAATCTACGTTTTTGCCAACTTTTTATTGATCTATGGACAAATACAATGTAAAATGTCGTCAAAGTCATCGCACAAAAATTGTTTTTAATTTTGAACACACATCACCCGTACAAAAATTTCCCGCCAAATTCTGTTTTCTGTTGGGAATTCGAACCACTAAAAAATTACCCGACTTTTTCGGCCTAAAAGTAACAGAATTCTGCCGAAATCCGCAGAATTCTTTCAACTAACAGGAAATTCGTAACAGAATTCTGAAGATTTTTGTGGAATACTAGGCGAATTTTCTGCAGAAAGTTTCAGCTAAAATTGTTACAATTATTTTTATACGGGCAGTATTTGAAGAATGAAAACGCACTTTACGACCTCGTGATCCTGAACGACTACGAATTCTTTAAATATGGCAGTGATTCTTGCGATTTTCGAACGTTACATGTATTAAAGAGGCATCCCTTAATACAATGCTCGAATAGGATTTCAGGGATTCTTGAAATTTCAAGAATCCCTGATTTTGTAAATTCACCGTAACAAACAAATAATACAGTCTTTAAATAAAATGGATTCATATCAATAAAAATATTGGTAATTGTAAATGATGGAGTATGGTTCTAACATTTTCGAATATAATAAATAATGACCGCAAGTGGAAACTTGGTACACACATACACTACACAAAGTAAATATACTATATTATATGCTTAATGTATAGATCCATATTTCAGGCATCGGAGAAGCAGTTCGAATTTGAGTGAATGGATCTGATCCAGTTTCTGACTCTGGGTTGATATTGAATATCGTAAATTCTTGGGGAACATTCTTCACTGTTCCGTCTCCCGTTCAAAGTTCAAACCGGAGACTTCCTTCCATATATCAGTACATATACCAATATAATATGCAAATGCAGTCATGGAAATATGTCAAATATCCGAGAAAACCCCGAATCCTACGATAAACGATAAACAGAGTGTACGGACGCTTGTACTGTATGCTGTATGTATGTACTCTATAGCTTATAGTTAATAGTGTCGTTAATTTTTGTATTTTTTCCCCTCGTTTTTGCTGCTTCATTTGTGCCTCGTCCACTTTTTTAATTGAAGTTTTAAAACTCCCTCAACTCTGAAAATCAGGAAAGATCGTCCCCAATTTTTCAGTTATCTATCCGTAAATTGAAAATGAAAATTTTCTTATGCATATTATGCACATACATACATAGGTTTTTAATTCCAATTTTTATGTAACATTTTGCTCGTAATTTTTCAAAATGGGGAAACTACTGATGGTTCATTGATGCGAGAATATTTATAATTTTTTGATCTATTCTAGTCTCTAGGTACATACAAGTGTGTTGTATTGTATCCGGAATCCGGATACGCAAAAGAAATTAAGCAGCTTTTTAATGTTCTTTTGCAGCCCTCTCGTTAATAAAAAATGTATGTAGAGGAAGGAACCTCTCGACTTATTACGATTAGTTGGAATCAGAATCCTTCATCGTTCACTCCACGTTTATGTAAAACATGGTGTGTAAAAATAATAAAAATGACGGTAAAACGGCAACTCCTTTAATGAATAACGAGGAAAAGGGATTCAAAGGCTGAAAATCATCTTACAAGCTGAATCTACATATGTTTTGTATATAAATACTTGTTTAAACTGTCTAAAACGTTGAAAAATGCCGTATGTACAAAGATGGCGATAAAAATTGGTAATTGAATCGTATTTCAAGGGGCAGATTCTTCGTTTCATCTCTTGGAAATATTTTACGTACCTACACAAAGTCTGCACTTTACCTTTAACAACTGTCTGTAATTCTATCAGACTGGAGGCTGGAACTTGAATGCAGGTGGAACTAAAAAACTAAAAAGGATGTAAAAAGTTGTGTAGTCTGCATTTATATATGTGTATAGTCGACCAGGGAAAAAAGTGGTAGAAGAAGGTTCAAGTTTCCACTTTTACTGATAGTTGGTCCCAACGTCGACTTTTTTCTTGATTCTTTACACTGGGCTCCAAATACATGCATAATATTATATTATATATGTATGCATATGTATGTATGCATGCAACTTTTTCCTCTGCTTGGGTCTTAATGGACAATAATTTTTAAAATTTAATTAAAACTTTTTACGTCCTTTACTCTCTCTCTCCCGTTCCTCTTCTTCTCCTGTTTCTTCTTCTTTTCTTTGTTGTCGCAGCTCGCCTCTTTTCCCTCTTCCCCATTTGATAGTCAGCATGATCATGATCATGACCCAACACATTTACATACAAGCTCTCTCTCTCTCTCTTCATCTCCATATAGTCTCTTTCTCGTCCTCATTCTGGTTCTTTTATACCCTTTCTACGTACGTTCTTGTTCTTTCACCAATACTTTTCCCTCGTCTTTTTTCATCTACTATCCTCCTACTCTTTCTCTTTGACTCTTTGAGTTGAGTTGAGTTTCCTTCATTTCACTCGACATCCGACCCGACTTAGAGTCCTGTACATATATGTATAGGCTGGTATAAAATTCAAGTCACCGGAAACTTTTTCAACCTATGAACCAGTACATGTACATGTACATGTAAACTTAAATGTTAAAGTATCTGCACAAAATTTGTAAAATTTAACTCCTTTACTCTTGCTATATGTACAATGTACATGTATAACTCCACGTGTGTGTACAAAATTCTCCAATTTTAAGAAACTCGCTCTTGTTTATGAGCACAAAAGCCGAGAATATTTTATAAAATCGAATATGTACATTACACAGCCAGACTCGGATGGTCGATGTGCTTAAGCAGAAAAAACAAAATAAAGTGTTTAGATGTGGAAAATTCGGTGTGTGATGTTTGAGAGAAAGGATAATAAATACAATCAAGTTTAAATCTTACATATTGCGGACATTGACTTTGACTGTGACTCTGACATTTGATTCCGATCCTTGCGTGGCTCATGTTGCAAAAAATCCTCGTCTTACTCTTAATACATGCATACACACTCTAGACAATTGAGATGGGCTTCGGGATCTCCTGGAGTGCGTGCGTGTATTATATACATGGATTTGGAGAAGGTTGGCATCGACACTGGCACTGGCTTGGGTGACAGTATCAATTTCAATAAAGTGTTGTCCATGTAATGTAGACGCTGCTTCTTCTGCTGCTGTGGAGTGCAGAGAAGAATGTAGAGAATAATAATAATAAAGGAATACAAAATATATACGAGTTAACTGACTTTCTCCCTTCTTTTTGTGTTTTTTCTGTGTTTATGCATATTGTATCGCAAGGAAATCTATCTGTACATTTTGCATACAAATACATACATACATATTATGCAGACAGTGGAATTAGATCATGATCTTCACGCTTGATACTGTATCTGTATATTATCAGTATGTATAAATCTTTCCATATGTTCTTGCGAATGGAGATTGTATGTAGTATGTATATATGTATGTATGGAGACAAGAGTGAGAGGAAAACGTTCCGTGCTTGTGTGTGTGTATTGTATATGTACACAAAGTGACAAGCTGTCAAAATCTCGCTTTGGAAATGCAAGTTAAGCCGAGGGATTATGTGAAACCGATATGGTGCTTCAGCTAATAATAAAATATTTTTCTAGTCCCGACAGTCTTTTCCGATTCAAAATCCAAATCCAGAGTCATCTCTCTCTCTCCTCTTCCCTCTTGTTGCTGTTTAGTTCTATACATTGTACAATACTGGATCCCTGTATATGTATGTATATCTGCCGCTTTTCGGCTTTTGCTTCGCTTTTCGCCCTCGCTTGCTCTCGCCTCATGTTTTATGTTGTCCTTGTCTCCCGGATAAAATGCACAATCCTTGCCATTATGTAATAGCATTATACATTATGTATACTGATATGCTATTATTATACACCAGAAAACAGTAACAGAATAGACATTCTTCATTCTTCATGCTAAACATCACGTTGGATGGATGGATGGAAGGAATCGGATTGGGGGAATAACTGGAGCTTTGAAACAAGAGCGGGACTGATATACCTACACGGATCACAGATAGTTGATAGTGCCCAACTACATAAACTTAAGCTGTAGCCTGTGTATGTAGTATGTACGTAGTATGCAGTAGTAGCTCGTGTTAGCTTTAGCACGCCGAATGTTGAACCAGAACCAGAATGAGATCAGGAGCAATCCTCCTTTTTCTTCATCGGAAAAATATCGTAGAGACAATAGAATGTCTATAATTGGAAGATGGGCGGAATCAATGGTATTTTTTGGATAATCGAGAAATTCGAAATAGAGCATTCAGGACTTACATAAGTATTCAGTAGATACATAAGAGTACCTATTACAGATTACGGATCTGTATACAGATGCAGAACAGATCTAGCGCATATTATGGTATCTACGTACGAGAGAACAATAGAGATTCATCTACTCGTTTACTCTATCCAGACCACGTGTATGTATGTATGTACAGTGGATATTTTATATGCATAAACAGAACATAAAAAGTCCAGGCCACAAATGATCGGAATGGAAAAAAATCAGATGTGCACAGAGCACATGCAAATCCATCCAGGCTGACATTAGTCAAGCACCTTGGTGTAAGAGTTTAATGTATGGATGGATGTATTGTATAATACGCATAATATATGTAGAATATACAGCCATTTATGTGTGTACCAAAAGTACCAAGTGCATAGAAAATGGACAGATAATGGCTCAAAATTATAATCTCCTCATTTCTGTCTTGCAAGCGACTTCAAAATATTCGATTTAAGAATAACCAAATTTTTTACCTAGAGATGTTCGGAAACATTTGCGTGCATGCATATGTATGTAATTTTCTTCAAATTGAATTGATTTTAAACATGCCGATTTTTTTTATTCAAGAAGCATGTGTAAAGGGGGATCATCCGTATTTTTTGTTTGGATGTAAGGAAGGCGAAAAGAATCCACGCACATATAGAGTGTGGAACTGTATGTGTAAGTGTTTGAAGACAAAAAGTGCAAAAGTAAACCCCAATGAGAGCAAATAGAGATTTTCTATAAAAGTCATATTTTGATTCGCAATACATACATGGAACAGACTCGCACACAGAATGACGATTAACGATACAGGCATGAGAGATATTTTAGGATCGTAACAAGCAGACGACGAGGAGATATGTACATAAAATTATGTACGTACGATTTGTGAAAGCAGGTTGGAATGCGGTATGCGCTGCAGTTGGAGTTGGACCAATGACTCGATACAAGATGACTAATGTACCAAAGAATGATTGGTATGTAGCGAAAACCATTTATATCAATCCTTAACAAGCTATTCTATCCCCTTTCTCTCTCTCTCTCTCTCTCTTTCTCCTCTATTCGCCATTCGCCCTACTAATGTCTAGTTCAGCTCGTCATTTTGTTTTCAATTTTTTTTCGTTTTACTCTTGGAAACTTAGTCACGAGTTTGAAAATTTAAAAACAGAGACAATGAAATAATGATCAAAACCTTCAGAATCGCTGGGTGCCTGTTTTTAAAGATTGTATGTACAAAGTACATAAGTTATACATACATATTCTGCACACGTATGCTTACATCGTAACTTGGAAACTCTAGAGGTCGGTTTTCTAAAAACTTGTGACATATTATGGCCTACCTATCCATGAGGTGCGCGAAGAAAGAAAAGGAAGAAAGACTCAAGAAGGTATGCGACAGGGCAAATGACATGCAGGAAAAATTGTAGTATGTAGTATGTACAATGTACATGGTAGCAGGAGAAACCCAAGTTGACGTCAAGTATGAAGTGTGGAGGGGAAACAAATTATGCTAATTTTTTATTTTTAATTAAAACTTCCGCCTCCTCTTAGTTTGTCATCCTTGCCCTTTGTTTTCCTTTTAAAATTTGCCCTGGTATTGATGGGCTCGGCTTGGCTTGGGTGACAGCTGCCGTGAACAACCGGGAAGAAAGAGGCAGAAAGCAAGAAAAAAAACCTGCCTACTGCTACGTCTCAAGTCTCAACTTTTACAAGCAAAACGTCATGTCATCCCTACACATGACACATACATACATACATCGATGATGTTTAATGTTTTTACTTTTAACTTTTAACACTTGACCTTCGAACGCACACATTCCTGTGTTTTCCTTCATGGAAACACCCTGGCTCTTTCAAAAAACTTAAGGGAAAAGTAAGGAAAAGTTCACAAAATTTAGAAAAAAACACAAAAAGTTGACACTTTATTTATTCGACGCGTTTCGACCGTGGTCTTCTTCAGGAGTCAAAAACAAAAAAACTTAAGGTTTATATTTTATGTACATATTATGTAAACCAAGTAGTCTCTGATCACTTAAGGGAGTCAACTACATGACATTTTTCGTTTACAAGCAAGACAAGAGAAAAGAATACTTAGTACAAAAAATGTTCACTCTTCATCGGATTTGGATTTTCAAGTCCGTCACCTCCCGTTTTGTTTTGCCCGTCAGCGTCTTAATGATAATGATACTCCTGTCACCGAGCCGCTGTATTGACACACATTAAGGACATTCAGACTTGCACCCTTTTCATCTTGCTCTCTTGTCGTGTTTCTCTTAAACTTCAGCAAAAAGAAAGAGGCCGTGTCATTAAACCAAACCAACAGCAAAAGTACTTATTTACAAAAGAACAAGCGACGACATTTCCAAGTCTAAATTTTTTCAATGTATGCATAAAAAATCTACCTTTACATACAATACGTCGGTCAAGTTCATGTTTTTTCCTACTGCAAGATTTTTGCGTTTTTTGATTTTTATCCTACATTCTCTCAAAAAAATATGAACAATATCGTATAATATGTAAAAAGTATTTAAGATTCTAACAGTAGGAGGAACATGCAGAGTAGCTTGTTGTGTATGTATAATGTGTGGTGTATTATGCATACATTTAACTATGAGCCTGTATTACAGTCTTGTGTCTTGTGAGTCTTCAATAAGTTGCACATGACGCAATAATTAGACAAGGACAGATGTTTCTATCCATGATATCGCACATGATGCATATAATATGATACAGCTTGGCCTCAACTTCTATGTATGTAGCTGAAGCTGGACTAAAACTACTGAGGAGAAATAATATCATATTATATCCATATCGTATCATTCCGTTTACATGTGCATAGGTAAACATTGTACGTATTACGTAGGCATTATGTATTGACCCAATGTATACTCAGCGTTGGTGAATGAAATGATATGCCTGCCTATGCAGTTATGCCTGTATACATACACAGAATACAGTAGATTCAGTCTGGCGTAAAATATGAATGTGTTCTGGCTCTTTATCTACTTATACTTATGTATATGTATAATATACATACTGTACATTTATGTGGGTTATATAATACTGCAGTTGTTGCGTCTATATACTCTACAAATCCAAATACGAGTACGGATGTACATTATACATTATACATACATCCAGAATCCAGACCGATGGACATGGACACACATGAGGTGAATGTTATGGGTTGACTGGATGGATTGACGGACCCGTGGAATGGATTCGAACAAAAACATGCAGCAGAACGAGGAAAAGAGACAGAGAAATAGAGAAAGGGAGAAGATTCTGTATAGAAACAAGCGTGCAAAGCACATCTTCCAGCGTGAAATTCCAATTACTCCTCGCCCATTTCGCTATGTACACAAGCACAAAGATTTTGCTGAATTTTCCTAACAAGACAATGAACAATGAGCATATATGTACAGGAGACATGGCAAAGCCCGGAGAAAACTTCATTTGTTGAACACTTGCGTAACTCTAAACTCTATATGTAGTCTCTGAATACTGCATTATATACATCAGACAGAGACAGTCAGGTGCAGCCTTTCCATACAGTTTATGGCTTGTTTCTATAGATGAGTCAAAATACAAAATACCTTGCTTTCCCCCATTTTAACGTCGTATCCAACGAATAGAGTTTGCTCTCCATGAAAAATGCATGTAAAAATCAAAAGTACAGATTTTTCTCAAAAGATAACTACAAACAGTGCCAAAAATGAAGAAAGTAAAGTTTAAAAGCAATCTTTAAGTCAAGGCAAGAAAAAGTCACTGTCCCTTTAATAATGTTAATATATATAAAGTATCTAGATTCATGGATGGATGGACCGGCGCTGCGGTGGACCGGCCTGACATTTCGGCTTTGTGAATAATGAACGAGGGAAAAAACAAAAACAAGCTGTCCACATAAATAAATAAATATCGGGATACAAATGCATAATATACATACATATGAATGAATGGAACAAATAAGAATGGAGTTTGAGCCGATAAAAAAGACAAATCTTGAACATGACATGACGTGCCACACACTAAACACTATACACTATACATACATTATACAGATAGCCCATCCATCCAGATCTAGTGCTGTGCATTATTAGTGCAGTGCAAGGAGGAGAAGAAGAACCCATTTTTCAGGATGAGGATGATAATGTCCATGCTCAATGTGTGTGTGTGTGTGTAGTTAAAGATGAGATGAATCAAACTGCAAGTACATACAGAATAACTATAAGTATACAAAAAGAGAGAAAGGGAGAATTTTATGTTGTGTGTTGTATACTGTATAATATGTAATAGGGAGAAAAAAGGCGAGCAACACGTGTCGTCGATATGATGATTAGAATGGATGTGGATGTGGACAATATGTGGATGTGTATGTTTGTCGGGCCTTTTCAGTACCCCTCTCTCTGAGCACCCTTCCGCACCCTTCCTATCGTTTAGCATTGTCCTTTTCTTTCCTCCCTTTTCAATCTCATCCCTCATTATAATTACAGGGCTCATTTCACACTCTCCCCTATGCGTAGTCTCTAAACTACATATGTATTCTATACACAGGGACAGACCGAAATTACACATAATGTACATATGTATAAGTTTGTACGGAGAAAACCCCACATGACTTGTAAAATACAGTTATGTATCATCTGTAATGTGTAGTGTCTCTATCATCAGCCGTTTAAATTACCAAGGAGTTTCCGATTATGTATATGTATAATACATTTACATTGGATGCTTTTTATTTCACTTTGCTGAATACTGTACATTGTACATGTACACTGATGATAGAAAACGGATGGACACTTGCGTCTAATGCAGCAAATCCTAATCGTTTAATGCTCATCAATTAATTTATCGTATTTCATTTTCTTTTCCGCGCTTTCTCCATCTATATATATATAGATAACTTATGTATGTACAATGTACAATGTACACTTACATTCAAGTAAGGAGTGCAAAGTTAAAGTCAAACACAAAAAACCATGGTTTGTATAAAGCTGTTCCAAATCTGTTTATGTATTCTATAAAAATAAGATCGGAAGAAGATTTTAGAGTGTAGAGGAAAAGCTAAAAAGTCTTTAAAAGGTAAAAGATGATTTTTAACGTTTTTGTTTAATTTTTAGGATTGATAATCATAATAATTATGGTAAAATGACGAGTATTATATTATATATATTATATATTATATACATATTAGGATTGTGATTACTATCAAAGTGACTATTACATATTGTGATAGGGA
>JAQIVE010006737.1:0-11203 GCA_034698285.1 Sminthurinus bimaculatus | reverse complement strand
GGACATTCCTCGTCATCTAAAGGTGTTGCGTAGCATTCAAGAGCGGTCTCTTCACTCTGAGACCAATCCTCACTATCATCATCGTCGTCTTCCTACACAAAGAAATGAAAAAAAACATTTCAAGAACTGTCATATCACACCAACATACAAACAAGACGTAGAAACCTTACTGAACAGATTTTATTCATGAGAAATGAGAAGAAAATTTATATTTCTTGGCAGAAAGAATCTTACATCAACGATTTCTGTTTTTATTTCGAATGGTGATTTGGCTGATCTAATTTTTCTATCTAAAGCTTCTAGGTAATCCTGTCCTACATCATCGATTTCATCTTCATCAGAGCTTAGGACTTCAGCTGGCAAAAAAAGAGAGTTTAAATTACAACCTTTGTTGAATGGTAAGTGGTCTTGTACTATCATAAAACTGCATACTTTTTACTCTAGGTAGTTTTTTCTTTCGGTAATAAATATTATTCTACTTTACCTTCGACATCGCCATATTCATCACCATCATCTTCTTCCTCGGAGTCAGTGTCAGCATTTTCCATTGCTCGTGCTAATATATATTGTTGGATAAAACACGAGGAGAAAAGGTTACTCTCAAGTTCATATTTCTTGAAACATAAAATTCAAAAAGCAAATTCAAAATTTAGCTTACAGGTATACGCTCGTTTGAGTCCATCAAACAACAAAATTAGAGACGGGAGGATTTCTTTAGAACATTCTTGAAGAGCTAATGGTCGATTTTGACTCTGAAATTAAAATAAACAATTACTTACATGAATTACTTGAATTCAAAATTTATTGAGTAAACGAAAATCAAATCGATAGTGCACATAATTTTTGTTTGTATTACCTGCAATAGCGCACATAAGCCTAAAACACAAATTTTTCGGTCATGAAGACCCAAGAAACAGTCAGTATCGGCTATCCATTGCTTGATGAATGCATCCATGCTGGATACAACAGTTATGGTCATTGCAGTATCATGAAACAATGAGGCAACTACAACCTGGAAATTATAATGAAAATCAAAACTCGTTTTCATTTTTGTTACGTCTAAAAATCTAAGTGTCCAAAGTGATAGCATGTTTTACACACGAATTGGTAGGTTACAGCTTAGATTATAAGGTCTAGATTTAACTTACTTGAAGACACATGGTTCTGAGTTCAGAAGTCTTTATAGGCCTGTTATAATAATGAAAAAAGTCCATTAATGATGTTTCCATATTATTAAGAACCAAACAACACCATGGCAGGTCACTGTGGTTATATTTTAATTTACCTTGAAAGTCTTTCAAGAGCCAACTGGAGGAGACTCGGAATGGCATTTTGAATCCGATGACGACACTGCAATATGAGGACTTCAATCAATTTTGCAGCATGACATTCGGCATCTTCTCCTGCTGACTCCGAATCATCCAGTAATACCTTTAAAACATAGGCAAGTTATTTAAGTATTTTTATTGAAATATTGCATGGAATCATCAATTACGCATTCATTAATGCATACATATGAATACTACTTGCATTTTGGTACCTTTTTAATTATGGAGCAAACTGCTAAGAAACGATTATGATCCGCAAGAAAGGCGTCAGTATCAACGGTCATATAATTATGCAATGCTGGCATCATTTCCACGAAGTATTCAGTTCCATCTCGTTCAACAACACTACATGAAATCAAAGTCTTACGTTTAAATAATCGAAGGCAAGGCACAGTACTTAATTTAAAGCCTAATATTTGCGTATAATATGATAGGTACAAAATTTTAGATTTACCGGTAAATTCCTTCAAAAACTTGCCACATTGCTGGTGAGATCTGTTTCTCTGTTAGCGAAGCAATTAGAGAAAATGCCTCCTCATAAAACTCCATAATTGATTTTTCTAAAATTAACGTAACTACTTGTAGAAGAACAGGTTCTAATGCAAGACAAACTTCTGGTTGTTCTTCCATTACAACGAGGACAGTCTCCATCGTATTTAATAAACCCATTGCGACAATAGTTTTCTCGCCTATAAGAAAATAAAAGATCCTTATTTATCATACGACCACTTTAACAAGGAAAACGCCAGTTCAAAGAATAAAGAAAATCAAAAGTACAAAGAAATAAAAGTAGGTGAGAAAAAGAAGAAATACAGAGTAGAATCAAGAAAAAATACTGAACCTATACCATCGACTTCACCAGGACTTTCCATGACTTGTGAAAAGGTATGAGCAAGGTGGATGCAAATATCATTGGCGATTGGCGCTACTTCATTAACAAAAGCACAAACGATTCGCTGGAGAACCTGAAAGGTCAGAATGAGCCAGAATGCGCATAAAAATTTTGAACAGTTCTTTCATTAAAATACGTAAAAAAATGAAACGATGTAGAAAAAAGAGTATTACATAGTATGACATTATGATATTTAATATTTAAACCCTACAACTTACATTGGTAAGGTCGTCGTTTTCGGTAGCACGAAGAATTTGAAGTAATTCTACGCTGAGCGGACAAACCTGCAAATTAAAATGATAATGAGTTACATTAATCACAAGAAGTCGTTGTTGTACTGTACCTTATAAACTAACTTTCCTCATGAACTACCACTACAATTTCTAAGGAATTTGAGCTATTCAGTCGGCATGGAAAAGTTCATTTATAAAGTACCTACAGTAGTAATGAAAATTACTATTTTTACTGTATAATTACTGTATTTTTATCTATAATATCTTACTTGTGGTTGAATGTATTCATGCGTCCTGTGTTGATTTTGAATAAACGCCTCTATAGCAAAAGCAGCTTCCACTTTGACAGGGAGCTCTTCATCTTTATTCAAAACAGCATTGAGAAGAACTCGAAGTGTTTCTTGAAGGATATCTTCACGGGTAAATTTTAATGTACTTAATTTTGAGAGAAGCCAAGCTGCCCTTGACCTAAAGTCAGAACAAAAATGTCCCATTTGTAATAAGCGGAATAATTGTTTATTTTGCTCATTGTACCCTCATTCATAATATTTCTTAAAACATATGTATAGAAGACGAATATTACTTAATGTATATATATTATACCGTAAATAAGGGAATGGACTGGCGAAGGACGGAAATACAAAGTTTGTCAACACATTTTCAAACTGATCCTTGTATTGATCTTTCTTCAATAAAATATCTGCGATGGATCCAACCATGTGTAGAGCTCCATCCTTTTGTTGTGGTGTAGACTCGGGAGAATTTAAAATTTGAGTGATGAGCTGGAGACACTTGGTTAAAACGCCCTTTCGCTTTTTGCACATGGCGTTTAATAACTGTTCTCCGCAAGAAACGGCAGACTCTTCATCAACTGCATCACCTATTTGTGAAAAATTATTAAGGCATACATAGGTAAAATATGGTTTGGATAGAAAATTAAACGCCAATTTCAAGTAATTAGACCTTTCTCTTGCTATGATTATCTCTCTTAGTAACATAATATTTGTACTACATATTCTTTGAAACTTTAACTACTTTCTAAGTATTAAATGTAAATGTAAAAAAATAGTAAGATTATTTGTTATCTAGTCATAAACTGGTAAAATTGAAATTACTGTTTCTTATTGGCAAAAATCAACATATGTAAATATAACTGTAATGCATGCACGTGGAAGATTATTGCTCTCAAGTATGCCTTGTTAACGAGACTGCTTGTGTATGTGAGCAAAGTTTTCCGAGTAGACAATAACTTAACCATAATGTTCAATTTTTCAGTTTATGATGTAAACTCTAGAAAGAGGAACATGTAAACAAAGTAACGAGTATGTATGTACCATATTTCGCCCGAATGTACTCAATAGGATCATCTTTCCACAGTCTTTCATCAGCTTCAGAATGGCAAAGCAATGGATATATGACATCAGATAACACTGCATTTGCATGTGGTTTCATGAATTTCTGAAATTCAGAAGCATAACATATAACATCAATATTCAATACTCAATGTCACATTAAATATACATATATATACGCATTATGCACGATATGCCCTCACAAAATAAATGTTGCACGTGTACTTACCCACGCGTGAGCATGATTCACAGCATTCTAGAAAAATCAACCAATTGAACAAACATAAGTTTATATGCTTTAAAAAAATTTTACACAATGCACTATAAACATTAAACTAAACATTACAAAGAATTGCAATTACGCTGTGTACATATGACTTGATGAGTATGACTGCGTGTTTGATATATACTATATTGTAGATGATACAAGCGAATTAATTCAAAAAATTCAATAATAATACCTTGAGGTATAGTATTCCATCTCTCAATACTTTTTCTGCCACAAAGTCTCTTTTGCGATAAGAATCTAAGATTTTGAAAACAACTTGCAGAGCTCCAGCAGAGAAGGTGTTCAAATACCAAGTGGAAAATTCCTTATATGCCTTAATAACACTTCCAGGACTTCCATATCTCTCGAAAATTCTGTACAAAATTCTCATGGCCCATTTCTTTGTCTTCCACCATTCATTTTTTTCCAGCTCTTCACGGTCGTCCTCATCTTCAGGATTTTTCTCAAATTCTGGATTATTACGGTCGAGCACGATTCTAACAATTTCCATCCATGTACTAAATCGTTCTTTTGTCAATAGTGTTAAAGGTAAATGATGCTAAAATAATAAAAAAAACATTATAAAAAACTAGTAAATTATCTGTGGAATACAACACACAAAAAGTAATACCTATGATGATGTATGCTTAAATTAAATAATACAGTATTTTCCTCTATTCTGTATATAAAATACAGAGTAGAGGGAAATTATCATGATTCGTGGTAGGCTTTTCAACAATATACACCCGTATATTATGCATTATCTACTATGTTCACAATGTTTGATAGAAGCATAAAATAGATATAAGCATAATATGAAATTGAATGACTTTCATTTATATATTTTATATACTCATTTACATAGGAATGTTGTTCTATATAATACTAGATAAAATTAAAGAAACTTTTACGAGTTGTGGTAGGTCAGTTTTACAACACTATCGCAACCCAATTTAAATAATAGCATGAATAATTTTGAAGATAAGAATATAATGTAAAACCTATTCCTCTAGACAACAGTAAAAAAGAACAAAGACACATAAAGGGAAAGAGAAAGATATTATTATACATAGTATAAATGGAGAACAAACAGAAACTTACTTGCGTAAGGGCATAAAATATTTTTAAAACGAATCGCTGCATGGTTAAACTTCGGGGACTGGCGTCATTCATTAAATGACCAACATTTTGTTGAACCAATGGAAGAAGTAGATTCAGGGCTTCGTCTAGTGGAACTCTTTCATCGCCTTTCTTGTACTCAAAAACCTATAATGCACAAAATTATTATTTATTTTATTATATTGTGGTGAAAAAAAGGAACAACAACAACATATTTGTAAATTGGTTTGACATTGATGTTTTCCTTTTTAAAGAAATTAGAATAAATAGTTGAATAGACAAAACAGTTGTTATTTAAATAGATGGATTATATTTTTTACATCGGACATGGATAATATATAATAATATATACTGCATTATCAATATGATATACGATAAGCACTAATACCCTTCTACATATTTTTATACCATTTCAGTTATGCTTTTAAACATACTGCTTAAAAATACATCATGTAAAATACATATAAACCCGTGTTACAATTAATATATTATACTGTTTCTGCTATGAAAAATGATATAACTATGTATGTATAATTAATTTTAAAAAAACTAACCTTGACCATTGCCAACAGTGCGGAAAAAGCTCCAGGCCATAAGTCTACTTCTGGACTTTGAATATAGACACATAATTTGTCTACTAAAGATGGCCATCGTCCTGGAAAGTCTCGTCGACAAATGTATCCAATGCACACACATAATTGTGCTCGAATGATTGGAGGGGAACGAACAACTGCATCAACAAGTGAATCCCTAATCAAAGCTCGATCTTGTTCATGTATATGAAACCTGGGTGCTTCATCTTCTTCTGGATCTATAAAAATGCATGTCATTAGAAAAATTATTTTGTCAGTCATGTAAAGATTCACGATTATAATATTATAGATAATGTCCCGCTCCTGTTCTTAACTTACCATCCCATGATGATGAAATCATATTTTTGATATAAATGGCTCCAGCTTGACGAACAGGGAGTTCAATATCATTCGCCATCACAATTTGTAATAAGGCTGGTGCAACTCCAATAATTTTCTCGATCTAAAAATAAAAGAACGGCATACAAATAGTTAGGTTATTTAAGAATCAGCAAATACTTTTATACACAAACAATGTTCATATTAATAATATTATACTGGTTGTAGAACAGTGCATGATATTCTTAGAGTATTAATAGAAACAACAGCAATAGTTAGGTAATAAATGAAATTTTACCTGTTTGAGCTGCTTTTCTGCTTCATCTCTTTGGACTGGGTCAATAGTTGCCCGAAGAAGTTCAGCTATTTTTCTCATATCCATTTTCGTAGGTAGTTTATGTCGCTCAGCACCAGCTGATTAAAATACTTTAAGAAAAATAATAATAGTGAAATGTCTTCCTTCCGGAACCTTTATCTGCTTCAAATAAAAAAGGAATACAAAATACAAATCAATAAAATTGATTATTGTTTTAATTCCTTTCAACAATCATTAAACACACACACGTGGCCTAACATGCTTCCACAATGCAACATAATGCTGAAGTAAATGACTTAAATCTATAGATCATAGATTATTTATAGCCTACTCACACACACTACTACTTAAACACAAGGAAGCTTTAAAAGTTAAAAGGTCCGATATGCGATATGTATTCTTCTTTGACCTTGCCTCATACTTTTTATGGAACAATTTAACAAGGAATCTCATATAATTCCAACAATTTGTCATTTAAACTTGCATAAATACAAATTTGCATACAACTAGATAAATCTTGCATATCATTAAGTAGAAGACTGAAATGATCTAAAAGAGATTACATAATAAATAGCAAAACTCTATCGGTAATCGGTAATCGTAAGTGTGAATCATCATCATGATGTGCATATATAAGTAATTGAACCTGCCTACTATAATAATATACATGTGCCTTCCCTCTTTAAACATGTGTGTTTCAATGTTCTGTGTTTATCTTCATACATGTGAAATGTGAATTCCACAATGTCATGGAAGACATGTAAAAAATAGTATAATATTATAGCATAAAACTATAAACCTTACATTAAATTATTCATTGCCTACTGAAAAATATAAAGTTTAGTACTTCTTTATTAATTAACCGATATTTTTCAACCATTTGTTCGGTTCTCCCTTATAGAATTACACAATATTTTAGTGCCTGTACGTATGAATACTGCAACTACTGCTTAACTGTTCAAGGGAAAAAAGGCTCCCTTTTTTTGAACAAAAAATGAACCAAACAATATCGCAACAACAATCAATACAAAAGAAAAGAAATAATAATATAACTCACCGTATTTCTGCCGTTTGTAATGATGTGAAGATGCGGGTAATAGTTACTTTTACCGATTTCGCGATTAAAAAATATTTAAAAAGACTTCACAATCATATTTTTTTTACACAAACTCAACTTCCTATAATATAAGTAAGCAAGATATTATTTTTAACAAAGTTACAACTTCTTCTTCGACAACCAACTCGCATGCTTGAATATTCAAGCGAGAAAGACAGAGAAACACATTTTCAGCACTAGATTGCCCTGTCCTCTTCGTGATTCAGTCTGTTTCAATGTGCCTTATAGAGATTCCCTTTGACTGAAAATACAAAAAATACATTATATTGCGGAGGTCCTTTTTTGAGTGTTATTTAAATAACGTTAAAAAAAGGAAGATAATTTTCAGTACTGCCTTAACTACAAATTAACTTTTCCCATGACATAACGACGGAATAGCTTAAACTCCTTAGAAATTGCAGTAATACAAATACATACATGCATACTTTAAAGGTCCTTTTTTGTGTGTTACATGAATACACACACAAACAGATAAAAAGTTACAGGTATATCGTCAAGCATAGTATCATCTCTATAATTTTCAAACCAACAAAACATTAGCTATTATTTACCATTACAATCAGGGTCCGGTACTTAATGGTAAAGTTTTTGGTATAAGGTTTCATATCACGCATAAATATTCCAACTGTCGTAGCTCGACATAATATTATTGAGTAAGTAATAGGTATAGGCATGGGGGTATAGCTGTCTCTATAATAATATCTGTTGTTCACTTTAATATTCTATATTCTATACCATAGTGTTCTCTGCAGCGGATATCTGCAGAGGTCTACTTAATGTATTATTTAAGTATAATACATTATTTTAATTGTAGCAGTTTGAATTTTTTTGTGGTGAGAAAAAAATAGACAATATTTAAATAGAAACTTTCTTTTACTCCTTATCGTAATCTTTTATTACCATATTATTATACCATATACTACATAATATGTACATAATTGTTAGCGCTCTAATTATTTAAGGCTCTTTTAAGACTGCTTTCAGTAGGTCTTAGGTCTTTTTATATATAATCTGTACAAAATGCAAAATCAGAATTAAAAGCAGAGTTTCTATAAACGAGATGACACATGGGGGAAGACTTTTAGTGCACATTTAGTATAACATACTTAAGTACAGAGTACAGTATTATTGGTCTATTATTTGTATTTGAATTTTTGACAGTTAAGAGTTAAGAATATATATATGAAATAATAAAGTAACTAAATGTTATTTTTGTATCGATTCCGACTTTAGATATTTGGATAAACAAGGGACACATTAAACATACTCATTATTGGTGACGTCCTACACCGATATGAAAGTCAAGATCAAAAGTAAGTTCAACACTTTAGTAATTTGAAGTGCAATGCACTTAATTTGCATACATAATGTAGACAAATACTAATTATAAAATAATGATATACTATTTACGACGTATTATTTATGGATTTATGGCATTTATTAAATTGCTTTGTCGGGTTTTTTGTTTCTAGGTTGGAACAGTGTAGCAATTTGGTAAATGTCATTCAAAATTTCATTCTCTTTCTGCATTAATACGAATATCAAATAAATCAAACGTTAATAGTTCGTGCGATAAAGTCATTTATTATAGAGGAAGTTTATTTCGTTTCCTTTTAGGAAATGGCTTGCTAATGATGACAAATGTGGTATTTGCCGAGCTCCGTAAGTTTAGTTTAGTTACTCTGTATATATGAAATCAAGTGTAAGCAATACTTGTAACGACTAATACAAATAGTAAAATAGTAGGTAAAAATGGTAACCCCTCACCAAAAGGTTTATGACATTATGATTCTGTATTTTTGTAAACCTGCATTCTTTTACGTTTTTTTTGTATTATATACAAGAAATGTGTATAAAATTTATGAGAATACGGAATCAAGCAACTTAAGAGAGGGCTTACCCTTTAGTATACATTCCGGTTTTGGAATAATCTGCTAATCGTAAGGAATCTACTTTAAATTTTATATTCCAGTTGAAACGTCATTTTAAAACATCTCTTGTTTTTGTCACATAGATTTGATGGTTGTTGTTCTGATTGCAAAGTTCCTGGGGATGACTGCCCATTGGGTAAGTATTATGTTTTTGCTACTGTTGAGCTCTTTTATAGTATAGTATTTTCATTTATGTACATCAATGAAAAAGTCTTAAAGCTCAACTTTAAAAAGTGTTAATTTTGAAAATTGGTTTATTATTTATTATTCTAGTCTGGGGTGTCTGTTCTCATTGCTTCCACATGCATTGCATTATGAAATGGTTGGCAGCTCAACAAAACCAAATATGCCCAATGTGTCGTCAAGATTGGGCTCTCAAGTCTGAATAATTTTAATCACAATATTATTAAAAATGTAATAATCACGTAGATTAAATACAAACTTAATCAAGAACCATTCCAAGTTTACCACAACCAGTTTAAACAGTAATATTTACTGTTTTCAAAGCCCGGTAACAATTCGTATTCAAGGAAATTGTTATGCTTAACTGATATGTAACATATATTCACAATAACCTGATGCTTGAGGCAGCTATACATTTTAAATACGTATTCATATTGTATGCGTTTAATCACGAAGAAATTATGTGTACAAGATAGTTGTAAGAAAAAATAATTATATTGTTATTACGATAAAATTACACATCAAGTTGAAGTCTCCAACTCAACGAATTATATTATAATATATTATTATACACAAAAATCTCAAAAGAAGAAAATCACTGATCAAGAATAATAATTTAAATTACAAAGTATAAATTTTAAAAAACGAAAAGTTTATTATAATCAATACATAAATTGAAATATAGTAATATATAAAGTACACGTACTATAATCAATTAAGCTATACAACTACCATTATAAATTATAATATAAGCACTTAATATAATTATTACTGACAAAATACTACGATGGATTATCCATCTGCAACTCTATTCCATGGCCTCCCACCTTTACCTCGAGCATTTCAATCTTCTCGAAGTGCTAATGGCTACAATAATAATGGGGGAATGACAACATCATCTCCAATCCCACAACATACGTTCCAACAACATTCTCCTCATGCTGCCATGAGGTCACAATCAGAGTTAAAATATTTCCGACGAGCATCTCCTGCTCCTCCGCCTCCTCCTCCTAGACCAGGGCATCGCCATAGTCGACATAGTCATAGTGGTTCATCGTCTAGTAATTCTTCAGCTTTTATGGGCCTTGGTCATTCATCGCCTGATCATCACTACTCTGTGAACAGGTAAAAATATTATGCAAATTAAGTAGTATGCATCACTATTTTTATGAATGTTCCATGTATTGACTGGAATATAATGATTAACAATTTTTTCGCAACTTAATTCCTTTTTAATGTAACATTACATTTTACAATTATGTACAGGACAATACAGCAACATGCGTCAGAAACGAAAGGTGGACCATCACACTCTCCAGCTCGCAGTCTATCCTCATCTCCTCACAGTCCACATAACATTGATAGTGGCTTAGGCAGAAGTTCAGCGGATAGTTTTAGTAGCAGTAATAATGAACCGCGAGCCTTTGTTCGTGTTGTAAAGTCGTAAGTAGTTTTTGACGTTTTGCTGCTTGATGTAGTCGAACTATTTTTCAAATAAATAAATGGTTTGTTGGAGGTCGGAATTTAACAATTCTGATTAGATATTATGAAAG
>JAQIVE010006736.1:0-11203 GCA_034698285.1 Sminthurinus bimaculatus | reverse complement strand
TTAATTAGAGAGACGAGGAAATCTTCAACCTGGGATATAAATTTTGGGTTAAGGTTGGAATTCTCAAAAGTTGGAAGACTACTAAAAGAGAGGTTGTTACAGATTGGGTCCAATCTTTCTTTCAGCAGTTTAGGGCCAACCAAGGACATCTTCTGAACGTTGTTGAAGAGAAAATGCAGCCGTGGGATGACCTTGGAAGGTTTCGGCCAAAACCCGATTTTTGTCAATGTGCTTGATTTGGTACAGTCTTGCTTAAGGAGTAGGTTACCGAATTTGGAACAGTTTTCAAATAGGGCCAGACTCTCATCCTGGATTTCGCGTTCGAGGTTGATCACAATGGTGGACGACAGTAAAAGACTCAAATCTGGAAACATAAATCACCAGCGTTAATTATAGCTTTTTGAGGAAAAACCCGGGTAATGAAATCTGCTCGAATGAATTATAAACGATGGTAAAATGAGTTACTCAAAATCGTTTGACGTTTCCAGGTCAACGCAGAAATGTCTTCATCATCCTTCGGACAAGGACCCCGGGCATGCACCAAGATGACCGAAACTTGGCGGCAGTTGGAGCCCCGTATGTAAAACGGCCGGGGCCAAACGAAAATACCCGTCTGCTCTCCCCAAACCCCGGAATGAGAATCAGAGACAGCTTCAACGGTTTTCGAGTCCATCCAGTCCCAGACTAACGTTCCATTGTTGCCCATCTCCAAGGCCTGAAGATAAAGAACAGCATAATTCAAAATCAAGCAATTCTTCTCCTGGTCACTTTTATCACACTGCGAGGTCATTCCAGTCACAAAGCTGATAATGGCCAGGGGTCGGTCCCCACATTTTTGGAGAATGTTTTGAAAATCCTCGTGGAAAAATTCCAGCTGCATGGTGTAGTTTTGACCTTTTTAAATCAAAACCAAATTTTTTTGAATTAGAAGCACAAATGTACAGAAATTATTTTCTGTACATTTGTGAGCTACAAATTTTGCCCTGTTTTTAATTTCACATCGGCTTGACTAGACCATGTTTGTTTCCCATGAACTCCAACACATTGTTATCACTATCACTGTTACAAGTATTTCTGCTATCAGTTTTATCCAAAGGCTTTTAGATAACCGCTACAATATTGAACACATGTTGCTTAAACAGAGTTTTACATAACTGTATATCTACCTGCTTTTTTTATTGTATTCCTCTCAATTGAAACTCAATAAATACAATTTAATACATCAAACTCTATAACAAAAAATTATGATTACAGAAAATCTTGAAATTTACCAAAATCAAGGTGTGACGCTTATATCATGACTTGAATTAAAAATTAAGTACAACATCAAATCCATTTTGCTCCCGTTTCACATAAAAATTTACTATCAATTTGGTTTTGTCATAATTCTTGTATTTAGGTTTGTTTATCTCAATAATAGAAAATTATAACATTATCTGACACATTAGCACGACAACATATTTTTGGTGAGAAGGGCAGAGGTTGAAATCCAACTTGCTATCATAACGGTCCATAATTGAGCGTCAATAAAACTTGCAGCTCCACCATACACAGGTCTTTTTTTGTTTCCTTTTCCATCGTTTGGTTCTGTAGCTGCCGGATCCAGGGTCGTTGAAGTTGAAGTCGTGGTTGACCGCAAATGGTCGCAGCCGTCAAATGGTCCCTCAATATTTTCGACTTGACAGGGACCTTTTTTAACAGATCGTATAAAATAGTAATTAATTTTTCCAGAGCCGAACGATACAAGCTCTGGATCGGGGAAGATGCACTTTTTCCCTCCGGTGAAATTTGGGTACTCATAAAGGGTCCAATTTTCCCGTCCAGTGATCGCCCAAAAAGCAGCACAAAAAGGCGGTTCTATGGACGCCACAGAATCTTCAATGTACTTCTCCGTCCCAGTAATGTAGTTTGATCCATCTCCAGTTAGCAAACTTAATCCTGCGTCAACGATAGGTATTTTTTCAAACAAAAAAATTCTACGATGCTTTCAAGAACAGGTCAAAGACATTTGGCCTTTGAAAAGGCTTACTTGTACATAACATGACAGTGCGTGTATTGCATTTTAGGACAATGCTGTGTTACCAGGTTTATCAAAATCCGGGTTACCCAAATATCTGTAGGACCTTGGAGCGCAAATTTCTGAACCACCTAGCAAAAAAGTAAATACAAAACGCATTTTTGAGGGGCAAAACTTTTGCAACAATAATATGGGCACAATTTTAATCTGACTGGCCGTTCAGTTAGTTGTTACGTGGCGTATTTATCAAATGGTCCTAAGGGGTAACCTACATTTGAAATTACTGGAAACGCATCCGTTTCCAGTTGGCATTCGATAATCATACGGCGTTGTGTAGTTAACTCCAGGATACATAACCCACCTGAATTGACAAATGCAGACAACAGAAAATTGATGCATTCAATGTATAAAATTTTTTCAAGGAACATTTACAAATGTCCGTTGAGGTTTCTTTTAAGCTTAAGCTTTTTGTTAACGCCCAAACACGTAAATAAATCATGAATGAATGAATAAAAGTTTGCTCCAGTGAATAAGTTACAATAGTGCAGCACCATTAGAAAAAAATCTTACAAAATCACATCAAAATGTGATGAGATTTGACAACATTGGTAACTTTTAATGAGATTTTCATGGTATTTTATCGAAATCTCATCAAAAGTTGATCAAAATTGATAAGACTTTCGACTAAAATCGTTACAAAATCTCATGAGATTTTTTGATACGATTGTTTTATAAGGGCATGTAGTGAATATAAAATGTGTGTTTTCCATTTATTGCTCACATTCCCGCGAGGCGCACATTTCTAGCATCAAGCACATTTCCGTTGGCCTCAGGTTGATGAGTCTGGATATCTGGTACCTTTTTTGCTTCAAAAGCGATTATACTGTCCACTGGGTTGCAAATATTAGATCCAGGGGTTGAGGGATCAGTAAACAATTCAATTCTCTGTTTGACTGCTCCCACGCACACGTGTTTTGAGGTAATCAACAAAACGTGAAGGGTTGCCATAAGAGCGAGGGAATACATTTTTACTGAGTACGTTTTTGCAAACTTTGATTAGTGCATATGTATGTACTTCAGTAGTCAACGAAATGCAGATTATTTTTTTATTGGCTTAAATGAGAAAGAATTGCTCATTCTGTCTTTTCACAAGCTTGGCGAGCATTTTTGAACCTTCTTGTTGTTCCAGAACTTTGTTGGAAATACTTGTTTGAAATCTAGCAGAAAATGTACACAACAATGTCCCTGGCAACGTACAAATTAAATCTTTTACATGGAAGGTTGCAAACTGCAGACAGTCACGTTTGGTGCGCAACAAAAAAAATCTTTTGACCGTGTTTTTAAGACGTCGAAAATCTATCAAAACTACCATGAAAAAAATTGCTTTGGCTTGGAATTGGAAAATTTAGTTAAAATAATGGGGACCTTTGAAAAAACCAGTAGTGGCTGGGTAACGATGAATTTTGAAATCCTAGCAGATCTCAAACTGGATTTTGGCCGATTTTCGATTTTCAACTTTTAGGTTTAACGTCTTTGTCTGCCATTTTAAATGCAGGCAAAGTCTATGTCGGGACTCTTGATAGCCTTTTTGAGTGGGTAAAAAGTCAAAATATAATTTTCACCTTGCCTTGGTGCTAATTTCAAAATTTATTGTTGGTCAAGAAATTTTTGTTGGTAAGAATTGTTCAAGTTCTGAACTTTCATACCCTGGCCATTTGTTTAGCATGCTTCCAAAAATTTGCTGTAAGATTTGCTTTTCGCCGTAAAAATCCGGTATCATTCTTCACAGTAGGTATCAAATTGGTAAAATTCATGTTTTGGTTACCCAAATTATGATAGGCACGGTAATATATTTTATGTGAAAAGGGCGAAGGTTGAAATCAAACTTGTTGTCATAAAGGTCAAGATTTGAGCGTCAATGGATATTTCAACTCCATTAAACCCTGGTCTAGTTGGATTTTGTTTATCTCCGTCTCCATGATCGGGTTTTGTTGCTGCAGGGTCCATGGTCGTAGATGTTGAAGTCGTAGATGTTGAAGTCGTAGTTGACCACAAATGGGCGCAGCTCTCAAACGATCCACTGAAAATGTAGTCTGCTGGTGTTTTAGGCGCGGGCAGGGAGGAGTCAAAAATGCGGACCTGGCCATCCTCTGACATTCGAAAATTCTCGTCCGCAGACAAGATGTTGTCGGAAGTGCAGGGCCCTCTTTTAGCAGACCTGATGTACCAGTATCTGAGGTTACCAGTGCCATACGTCTGATTTTTAGAAGGGCTAACGGTGACGCACACGGAGCCTCCGGTGAAACTCGGGCCAGAATAGAGTGTCCAGTTTTGATTTCCAGTGATCGCCCAAAAAGCGGCACAAAAAGGCGGCTCTATGGAATCCACGGAATCTTCAATGTACTTTTCCGTCCCAGTAATGTGGTTTGATCCATCGCCAGTTAGCAAACTTAATCCTATGTAAATATTTTATTTACTTGTCATTTTCAAACCTTGATTGAACCAATTATTTCGTTAGCATTGCATTACCAGGCTTGTGAAAGTCCGGGTTTCCAAGATGTCTAAACGATCTGATAATACAATTTTCCGGATCACTGCCTGTTTAAAAAACGAGCAAGTGGGTAGTTAAGATGTTTAGAAAGCGAAGTTCCTACAATCTTATAGTTACATGGTTCAAGAATACATTGACATAATCCAGCATACATTGGCTAAATCAAGGATACTTTGACAAAATCAAGGATACTTTGACAAAATCAAGGATACTTTGACAAAATCAAGGATACTTAAAATAAATCAAGGATATTACATATTGTACATGTAATATTTATAAGTATTTTATTTTTAAGTGAATTCTGTTTTAAGCAATCTGTGTTATCAAAAGTCCTTGCACGTACATTCTGAACTAATGCAAGCGCAACACCCGCCCACAATGTCTAGTGACCAAGATTTCGTCATTGTGTAGTCAAGGCCAGAATAAAAAGCCCACCTTAATTGACCCAAACATCATAGAAACGTGATTCAACCAACATTTGATATTCCCATCGAAGAATAATAATTTACAAAGGTCTGCTCGTTTGTTTGGGTTTAGGTTTGTTCATTACTTACATTCCAGCGAAGTAACGTTGACTAATCTTTGACACATCTCCAGTGGCGTTTGCTTGAAGGGTCCGGATGTCTGGTATCTTGACTGGTCCCAGAGCAATTACAAAGTCGTCATTTAAACACAAATTGCCCGGCCCTGTGCCATTGCTAGGAATTGAGGGCTTAGTGTAAAATTTGATGCTGTGATTCAATATTTTGGGCTCAGGGTCGTTTGTTGCGGCAATTATCAAAAAGGGAAGAATTATTATTGGCAAGAAAATGGCGAGGAAATGCATTTCCACTGCTTAAACACACTTTATTTGGTGTAAATAAGGGGAAAACTCAATGGAGATTTTTTTAGTTGGCTTAACGGAACTGAGACAGAATTGTTTAATCAATTACCATGCAGTAGAAACGAAAGGGGAATATCTGAAATTGTCGACTGTCTTAATTTCATATTTCGACTGTGATGGCGGGAAAAAACGTAACAGTTTTCATTCAAAAAATCATTGAAAAATTTTTACTTGAAATGACTATTTAATTTATTACTTTTGAGAATATCCAAGGTAACAACCTTTTTTTTACAATTTACGATGACAACAAAACATTTTTAAAAGGAAATATTCTAGTTTGCAGTTAACGAAAAAAAAGCAAAAGACACTAGCGTTGAAATTTCCCACGAAGCAACCATTGAGCGTAGGTACGGACGCAAGCATTAATTTTTTCCCGGGATTTTGACAGCATAGCCAGCATAGATTTCAGGATCGTCATTTTGCGGCTCCAAACCAATTCGAGCAAAAGACTGCTCAAAGAAACCAAGGCACAAAGAAGCCAGAAAACAAATACCAAATGAATATCTGAATCCACCTAAAAATTAAATATTAATTAGAATTAGTGTTGCTCATATCTCACAGAAAAGGGACTGTTTGATGTCAGCAACAATCTAGATACTTACAAAGGACAGTTGTTTGAACAATGGGACCTCCTCAACTATATTGAGGTAGTAGAAAATATGGCCTCGTTTCTCATAGCTATCCATGTTTTCATTGTGATCCTCGGTTGATTCTGAACCGTTGCTGTGATAAGAAACGAAGGGTGGAGGCGGATACCGGATTCGTTCCCACTTTTTCCAGAAGTTAAAGATACCCGTGGGTATCAGACTCTTCATTCGATCCACCATTATGTCGGGATAATGTCGGTCGATCCCTCGCTGTATGCCGATCGTCATCGTTTCTTTATACGAAGTATCGTTTAACACTCCCTGACTCTTCGCATACCTTGCCATACTTTGATTTTTCCGAAGCCTCCGATGAAAAAAGTTCCAATAGTATCTCAAATGCTGCTTTGGAACAATGTAGATGCTGTTTGGATTTTCAGAGTATTCTTGTAGATACCGTTCCAAGTTTGTTGGACAAAGGAGGACCGTGTTGTTTCGGGTTTGCATTTTGGTGTAGTATTTCTTGCAACTGGGTATTTCGGTACAGTTTGCATCGTAAAATGATCTGGCTCTACCCTGTGGACAGAGACTACGGCATGCCTTAACTAAATTATTCAGTAAATCATTTTCAACACGCTCGTCATAGTGCGGGGCGTCCAGGAAATATTCAGATAAATTGTTAAAAACATCGTAGTCAGCGTATTCAAAATATAAACGGCCCGAAAAATATTCCGCAATATTATACTTGAAGTGTGTACAGGAAAAGTCTTCCCGCATGTAACATAATCTAGCGTTTTCGTGATCACTAATTTCTTCCACCAGATCTTTGGTATACTTCCAGCTCGTTTCATAAGGATAGTCCACAAGATACCCACTTTTTATGATACCCCTAAATCCGCTTGTTAGAACCAGAGCACCGCAAAGGATCATCCCGAAAATGGGTCTACAGGCAACGGTCCAGGTTTCTACGGACATCTCCTTTTGTCGAAGGTATCTGATGGTTGACGGCGGAACTTCGGTGTTACACTGCTCAACAAGGATTCGACTCGCAAAAAAGAGGTTGTCTAAAACCGCTTCAGAAAAATTGATCAACAATGTTGTCAACTTGCTGGTTTTAACAAATGGTCCTCTATGAGAGATATCGCAAGACTGCTGTCCAACCTTGGTCAATGACCAGATGTACGACAAAATTGGGATCAAAATTGAAATGCTGATCAGACAACTCGCCAACATGATCCAAAGATCTTGCTGATACGGCAGTTTATAATGGTCTAATGAAGACCTTAATTTTTGTACATTCTTCGGTGTGATGAACCCATATTTCTCCTCCGTCATGTAAAAATCAACGCGACTTTGGGTAAAATGTTGATCTTTCAATTTTTTTAAATACAAGGGAGAACTCAGCTTGGCATGCCAGCCGTCAGGATGGTTCGTGATATATTCGAACCTAGTAATGTTCAAAACGGAGTAGACGAAATATGAGGAGGCTTCCATCGCAGTCACAAACACTTTTCGATGAAACGGGCTGTAAAAGTTGTTTGTAAACGGCGTTGGGAAGAGCCACCAAAATCTAGTTGTTTCCGGCCTAAAAGTGATGGAGGGAATTACCGGTATTCTTTGCGATGCTACCATGGTCTTGTAAAAGATCATCATGCGTGTATAGCAAAATCCACCAGCTTTGGAAGAAGAGCAGTCTAAAGATATGGGGTAAAGAAAGGGAGGTAGCTCCTCAAAACAGCGGAAACAATAATACAGTGCTTGATCAATTCCCGAATTTTTTTTATACGGGAGCAGCATTATTGGGGCTAAGTTTATGTACGCTAGGTACCACAAAAAGTTTTGTGGATTCCGGATCAAAATTTGTGATGACCACGACATTTAGATAACTATCAAGCCCGAGATCTTTCTTGTGTATATCATGGTATCTGTAAGGAATTGTATAGATTAGTTTTTGAGCTGGATCCGTAGTATTAAGTGGATCAGGAACAAATGGCGGGGCAGATCCGTTGATCAGATAGATGTTGATCCAGCAGTTTGTGTCTCGGGCTTTGAACATTGCGATTGGTTCCATTTTTTGGCGCGTTTTTAAGCTGCCATTAACGTAACTTTTGATGGGAAAATCCGAGTTGACTACGGACACGATATGTGATGGGGTAACCCTGGAAAGTGTTCCAAACTCAAATATTTGAGCAGTTTCAATGAAGTGAAAAGAGCAGTTAGGTTCCGCGTTTGACGCGCAATTGATAAAGCGGGCCAAGTCTTCCGAATGATGACTTGTCGGACGAATAACTATCGATTTTCTAAAGGGTATTTCACCGAATACAAGACAACTGTGAATAAAATTAGTGGGCACTTTGGATTATTTTGTGGGTGGCCAATATGGTACGCCGCAGCAGAACTGAGACAGATTTCGTCATAAAGTCTACTTCTGTATAGAAACCCCATCTGGATTGACATGAACATAACGGAAAGTTTAAGCAAAAAATATTTACAATTCTCTTCAAAGGTTTGTTGGAACTTTAAAAGCGTGGTCGATGGTCGAGTTAATAAATTACAATGATTATTACATTATCATGTTTTTTCGCTGACTACTCACATTCCAGCGATTAAATCGTGTGTATAAACGGACACATTTCCGTTCGCATTAGCTTGGAGGCTCTCGATGTCGGACACGTTAACTGCTCCCAGCTTTATTATACTGTCGACTTGTTGGCAGTACTTGTCAGGGGTTGAGGGTCTAGAAAACAGTTGAATCTGCTGATTTAATTCAACCTTGCACCCGTTTTCGGAGGCGATGAACAAAAAGTGAAGAATTGTTGTTGATACAACAACGAGGAAATGCATTTTTACTTTGCACCTACATTAATAAAGTAATACGCACTTCAAGTGGTGTCAGTAGAAAATCTAATGCAGATTATTTTCTAGTTGGCTTAACCTAAATAAGAAAAATTGCTCAGAGTCCAAATTTTGAACTATTTATTTGTTTTGCTGCTTGTCACTTCCCGAAATTGATGGAAAATGTTTATTTGAAATCCATTCGAAAATGGAAGGAATTAATAATTTACGTGGTAACGCAGAGCAGAGGTTAACATTAAACTTGCTAATAAAATACTCTGGAGTTTAGCGTCAATCAAAGTTGTAGCTTTACTACGATCAGGCGGATTAGGTTTATTTTCATTATCCCCATCTCCATCATCTGGTGTCGTTGCCGCTTTCTCCGTGGTCGTTGATGTTGAGGTCGTGGTTTTCCACAAATTACTACATGTATCAAACGCAGTATAAGGAGGGTCATCGGTAGAGCATGGACCTCTTTTAGCGGATTTTATATACAGGTATGACAGATCACCATGGCCATACGTTTCATATTCAGGATGTCCAATAGTGATGCATTTGGGAGTTCCGGCGAAATTCGGCTTTGGATAAAGAGTCCAGTTTTCCCGCCCAGTGATCGCCCAATGACGGGCACAAAAGGGCGGCGTTATAACCTCCACGGAATCATTATAGTAACGCTCCACTCCACCCCAGCTAGAAGTCCAGTCTCCAGTTAACAGACTTAATCCTGTATGTGTTTATGCGTAAATAATTTTGTCAACTTAAAATTTCCATTCTCGATTTTACGCATTATGTAGCCAGATGTATTAGGGAGCGAGCGAAGCGAGCTTCCCTTATTCTATCATGTTGTCTGTCCGTCTGTCCGTCTGTCCGTCTGTCTGTCCTTTTCACGGTTTCTCCGAAACGGGTGAACCGATTCACATGGGGTCTTTTTTATTAACATTGTTATACGTTTACGCAGGCGGGAAAGGAATTTGGTCGCATTCGGTCAAAAGGGGGCGGAGCTACACCCCCTTTTATAAAGAAAGACATGATTTTTCATAGTGTTTTCTACTCTTTTCACGATAACTTCCGAATGGATTGGCCGATTAACATGCGGTTTCCGTTGGTGAGACTGCCATTACAATACGCAACTAAAAACTGTTGACCTCGAGGTCACAGGGGGCGGAGCTAGCCCCTCCCCCAAAAAATTCAAATTAAATCAAAAGTAGAGACTACTTATGTTGCCCAACTACCACCTTTAAATTTTACATGTTTTTGACCCCATGACCTCTAGAGGTCAACTTGGGGCAACATGAGATTTCCATAGAAATTGATCCCAATATACAGGTAGATCATTTTTATGTGACATTATGGCGGATAGGTGTATTTCTACTTTACAGTTTCATTTCTGCTCGCTCCCTAGTTCGGTACTCGTGTACCTATGTTTATTATATTATGAAGATGAGATAATAGTTAACTTACGACTACGACGTGACTTTGATGAATCTCGACTGGCTCGTCTTGACGGGGCTTTATTCTTTGCTTTGTTTCCTTCGCCACTATGTATATCCACAATATCGGGTGAGCTTTCTTTTTTCCTCCCCTTTTCGCTCCGTTCGGGCGGGTCATCAGATTCTGAGCCAGCATTCGATTCCCCCGATGGGTCAACTGATGGAGGTTCAATTCGATCAATTTTATCTTTTAGTCTTGGCCGACCTCTTCTTTTCTCCGGTGGTTTTGTGGTACTAGTACTAGTATTTGTAGCAGCAGTAGAAGAAGAATCTGAATCGCACCAACTTTCTTCCATTGACCGATGAGGTGGTAAAAGCCCTTGGGTGATTTTATAGTTCTATAACAGTTTAAAAGCAAAACGTAAAAGAGGATAAACTTTAATACATTTACACTAGGGAAAACATGCCATTTGAGCACATGAACATAAAACATAATTTATCATTTCTAAGCATAAAAATGCAATGTTGAACTTGAACTTACGTTTAACATATTTCGAACGTCGTTTTCCATGTCTTTAGCCATTCGATAAAATTCTGATGATTCACTGTTGAATGTCATCGCATTTACGAACATCAGCAAAATATCTCGCTCAAATGCAACTATATTTCTGATTTGACCAGAATCAATATTTTTCCGGATGGTTGACAAATCCATAGGTCTACAAAAAAAGCAAAAAAGTAGTCAATAATAATTTCAAGATTACAGGTAAAATTAATATTAGAAGTGCACTTGAGTAGCTCTGGCAGTTCTAGGCGTAAAAAAAAATTTTGTCGATTTTTGTGCTGATAACGAATAAACATGTTTGACATGAGTTAAATAAAGCATATCCAAAGAATTTTCTG
>JAQIVE010006735.1:0-11205 GCA_034698285.1 Sminthurinus bimaculatus | reverse complement strand
GATTCTGCATTTCCGTTCCATTTGTTATTTATTGTAGAGGGAAAATTATCCATAGAAACATCAATCCTTCAATATCATACATTTGTTCTCTCCCTGTAACTATAGTTTCCTTCATTTTAGAGAATTGCTCTGGCAGCAACAGAAACTTACACTAGTGACACTCGATAGTTTCTCTAATTGTCATTGAACGTCAAAGGCAAGAATGGAACTGTAGTTTATCTATTGTGCTCCATCTGCAACTTTGATCTTTGGGAAAGTGTAGAGTAAAAATATGATACAGTTTATTTGCACAAATGATCCGGATTATTATATATTGTATGCATATACAATGTATGTGGCTTTGTCCTTTCCGTTGATATGGTTGTGTCAAATTTCAGGCGTCTTAAGGCCTACTATAAATTCTATCGTACCATTCTAGCTTTGTCCACATTCATCAGACAAAAGGAACGAGATAACCCGAGTACTCTTAATATAAACTCAAAGATCTTAGTGAACAAAAGTACAAAAATGTACCACCAGGAAAATGTTTTTACGTCAGTTCATTTACCAAAAATAAATTGGGCTCCTGAATTTTCAAAACAAAGCTATAATCACTGTGAAACCAATATAGAGTCAGTACTGGGACTTTGGACTCTGGAAGTCTATTGGTGTGAAAACGGTGTAGTATGTTGCAAAAAATAAGAAATAATAAAGACATAAGTAGTAGATATATTTCATAGTATTCGTTCAAAACAATCCATTCATTTAAGCCGTTTTCCGGGGAATCGAGAACGACGAAACATCTGGGCTCATTATTACAGGTAAGTGGCAGTTGACAATAGTAAACGTAGACTGTACATTTTTGTACACGGAAGATAAAAACCGTAGTCTCTTAGAGACGTCACGTAATGGTTTACATGCCTTACAATGGAAAAAAGTAAATGTAACACCACCTGGTAGCTTCTCTTTGTCTCTATTGACGACAGCAGAAATCAATAGGATTTTATGCTTGATACAATACACATCAACACAATGGTATTAACAATAACTGCTGAGGCATCTCTTGATAAGATTGAGATTCAGACTGACATCGAGTTGGGGTTGCTAAACTTTGTGTTTTTTGGCACAGAACGGAAGAAATTCAATACAATACAATATTGATTGTATTGTAAATTTTCTCTGCCTTAAGCAATAATTTTTTTTGAATGACTGGTTCAGAGGGATCCTGCAGAATATATTTAAACGTTCATTACCATCAAATGTTTTTGACCTAACAATTATGTGAATTCGTCAAAGTGTTAATAACATACAATAAGCTTGACGTGCCTCTCAAGATTACAGGTACTAAGAAAAAACTGTTTCCGGTTCGTCTGAACAAGTATGACTTTTAATCGTCACTTTGTCACAGGCAGACATTGAAGTATACGTGATAGCTTTCTATCTCACTCCATTTCCTTTGTATTTGATCCGCGGACACACTTTCATTTCTACACTGCAAACTAGATCGTTACATCCTGGTACCCGCAACTTGTGAAAGTGAGAGAAAGTCATTCTAATTCATGTGTACATAGTTTCAAAACACTAGGACCCAATTAGAAAAACCCATTGAATAAACTACAGTAATATACGATGCATTATCCATTTTCTTAAAATGCTGCTATTACGCAGTTTAGGGAAAAGACGTTGTGTTAAAATGTAAGCTGGGGTTTGCATATGGTATTGTAGAATGCAGAATCGAGCTGATAAGTCCGTCCGTGTATCTTAAGCTAAAACTACTTTGCATTGGGTTACTGTTCCTGGTTTAAGAGCCATTCTTACGCAAATCCATCGAGTCAAAATGGAAACAACAAATTCGAGTAAAAGAAGCCGACGGAGACTAGTAAGTATACACATTGGAGACGAGGGGTAGGAAGACAGAGAATAAATAGCACAATGAAAAAGGGTATTGGGCGAGCTGCCTTTCCAACGAAACAAAAACCTATGCACATCTATATGCATGTTTAGTGCTTACAAAATGTATACACAGAACCACTATAAAGGGGTCTAGTGAAATAGCAATTTTCCCTGAATAGCCCAGAAAATTCGACAATATTTGTTTTTCAACACGGTTGCATACATGTAAAAACGCAAGGATCTTTATTTACTACGACGAGAATTTTTTAAGGCAAAGAGATTGTTGTTTAAAGTTTAAACTATCTGCCTGCCGGACCTTTTGTTTTTCATAATTTTATATCTAGATTTTGTAGAAACTGCACAATTTACAGTTGACCTTTTACGTTGTTAGTTTATTTTGATGTCATAAAACGCAGTCTGTCCCATTACGGCGAAAGACTTACCTAAAAATGTGCTCAAAGCTAGACGCATGGTTTTTTCCCGCTTAACACAAAAAATTGGATGCTTTAAACAGCATATATTTTTTTAGACTAAACGACTCGTTGTGAAACATTCGCACTAAGTGCGCTTTGTTAGCATTACAAAGGAATATCTTTTGCCAAAGCGTTAGTTTTTTTTCACCTCCCGGAACAACTTTTAATTTTGAAAAAACTAATTTTGAGCAGGGCTAAGTTTGAGCAGGGTCGGTTTGACAGTTTCGAAGATCCACGTTTCTTTGAAAATGGATGAAAATTGCCTTTTATTACGTTTCGAGAAGAAATTACACATAGAAGCCAGACAAAAAGTTGTGGGAAATGGTCTGATTTTAATAGAGATTTTTTATCCCGTCCAAAAATATTAATATTTTGAGGAGTAATCATCAAAAACGTTTTTGAGGTTGTGAGCAAACACAGCCATTATTTACTTTTTGGAAAATTTTGTTGTCATTGTAAATAAAGAAAAATGAGAAAAAGGAACTCGACTATGTTGTTTCCTTATTTTCATGAAAAAGTCAATACCATGTTGTTTTCGTCTGCAAAACCTTCACAAAAACAAGATTCAATAGGAAATGGTATTACACAAGCTTTATTAAAGATGTTGTTCCTTTTACAAGTTATAAATTCCAAATTAATTAATTTAAACTCTTATGTAGGCGAATTAAATGGAGAGGAGATTGCGGTCAAGGTTGTCAAGTCGGAGCACTCTGGAGAGGCGATGAAGGAAGTCGAGACAATGTCGTCCTTTAATCACCAAAATATTCTACAAATGATCGGCATTGCCAAGAATGCAGGTACTGTCGAATTGTTTTACAATATTGTGTCTATATATTATATATCATTATTGCAAACTTTTATTTAAAGGTAACTTCAATAAACGTCTTACATAGGTTTTTCATTGATTCCTTTTACTTTTGGTCCTTTGCTAAAAACTATTTCCAATAGCGAATAGCCACTCAACAGTGCCTGAGCTTTTGAACCACTTTCCCATTAGTTCCGTATCTGAAAAACTGAAGGCAGTGTCACACAGAAAAGGGGATTAAGCTTTCCTTTCACGAGGGATAGAACATGTGAGGGCAAAAAAGCGGACGGGAATTCCTTTTGGGAACTCCCTTTGACAAATGCGAGCTACATTTGTCAGGGATGAAACAAATGGGCTGTAGAGAAAAAGGAACTAATACGTATTAAGCAAATCTAATATTTTTCCTCCTTTTTGTATCGTTATATTTTGAACAGGGAGCAGGGTACACATAAATAAATTCCTACCATTTCGAGTTTAATCTGTACAATTTTTCAAACATCTTCATCCTCATAGTAAGAACCTAAATGGCACTATTATTATAGTAGAGATGCTGTGTGAAAATGTAGAATGAAGGTTGCCAGGCTACTGTTTTGTCTGAGTTTTAGTTTCTTGAAAAGTTGTCTGGTGGTAGGTTGTCACTGCCTGTACATATATCCAACCAGGAGCGTATAAAAGAACCAAGGGAAGGAAAACTACAACATCCAACGTTTCTTTGATTTTCAGCTTTATCGTTGCACCATCAAGTGAACATTCACCCTTTGAGTAAAAAGCTAAAATGCGTAGCTTATTATAGTATCCGTCATATTCAGTTCAATGTGGACTGTTTTTCATACCACAGACACTCCACTATAACTAAGACCAATGAGGGTTGTGTAGAAGCTTTGTGAGTTTTCAATGGATCATTCAAATTTGGATTCGAATAGGAAAGCGAATTTCTTTCCACCGACAGAACTAAAGTTTCAAGTCTTTTAAAAGGCAGCTAAGGAAATGGGTGACCATGAAGGAATTTCAAATATACATATTACATATGTATGTACAGGTTTAAGATTTTCAAAATAATGCAAAAATATAAATGGAAGAAATTTCGCAAACATTGTGGCATTTCGTGATGCAAGATCCTTAAAAGATTTTACCAATGTACGTAGTACGTAGTAGCCGGATAAGCCGTGGAGGGCAGCTCTGTTTCAGAAAGGGGTTTGCTTCTTTGATCTTCTTGCATTACTTTGATACTCTTCAGGTTTTAGCCATCGTTAGCTTTTATATTTGTTGGATACTTTGTTCAGCAGCCTTTTCTATACTGTTTGCAAGTTCACTGTGTACTTTGTCTAAATAGTAGTTCAAATTGAATTTTAGGAAAGTCTAGAGTACGTTTAACAAAACAATATGCATTTTACAAAGTATTATGCAACTTATGTATTATGTATGTATAGTGCACAGCATACATATAGAGATATTTAAGAAAAATTCAGTGCGTATGTAAGTACATTTGCATATAGATTTTTATTTTTTTTTCATTTTCAAACGCCTTCAGATATGGACGCGCCTTGGCTATTGTTCGAGTTTATGGAGTATGGAGATCTTGCCAGTGTCTTGAGGAGCAATGCAACGGCTGCAAGTGACGGCGACGGACGACGACTCCCTTTGCGACATGTAAGACTTCATTTAATAAACATTTTGCTGATTACCCCTCTCTTTCTCTCGCTCTGTCTTTTATTTTCCTCATTGAAAGTTGTTCTTTCTACAATGCTTCGTCCTTTCTTGCTCTTTGCCTTTGTGCTGAAATTGACTTTCTCGGCTCGAGACTGCAGTTTTTTTATTGCGTACTATGGTACTTATGGAATGCATAAATACAAATGTAATAAGTAGAAGTTATACACATACTTGTATTCATCGTACCAACGCATATTCATGTAGTTCTACTTCAGTTAAGTCACAGACAAAATACAATATAATTGTAGTATCTATCTGTACCATATAAAAATTTTGAAAAGGAATCAAACTGTGAGCATTACAAAGATGACAAGAGAAAGTAGAAGGAATTAGTCTTTCCTTACTTCCTACAACATCAAACGTAGCTATGCAATTCGCATTTACAACCGTTATACCAATATAATATGTATAAATATACATATATACAACGCAGTATACATATTAAAAAATCACCTTTAAATCCCAGTCATACTACAATGTAAAGAATTGAGTTGCTATAAAGAGCTTTTGCTTGAAGCTGTGAGCTTTGATATTTTTTTCATTCTGGGCTGTACATGAATGGAAATTATTGTACTTTATACTTTATAGCCAGCAATATAATTTTGAGTTGAATGAATTGCACTTCAGACATAGACATTCTTTGACGTAAGAAAATTAAAGTAAGGAGTAATTATTACAAGGTTTCAAGCACATTTTTGCACAATTCTACTTTTTAGGTATAGAGAAATTATGTCAATCTAAAAGCCAGCCTATATGATTTTCTATCATTTTTATGCGCCTTAGTGATTTGCCTAGGCGACGAGACTAGAAGACAAACTGGTGGTTGTGAAGTGTATTATCACTGTTTTAGGAACATTTCTTGGTAACTGCGCCATACTTTTAAAAAATAATAGGCATACTGTTGACTGAATAACATTATTGCACACATCTAAAATCTATTATAGGTGAAGTTGAAAAGTTAACAGAAAAGTGGGTGACATATTTTACAGAGAGTTACAGGTCCATGTTGCGACGATTATTCTTTGACTTTTATTTTCACCCCGTCGTTCCTTTCTTCAGACGTTTCTCTCCTGTATCAAGAAAATGTATGTGTATAATGTAGAAACTTGGAAGTTTGATACAATTTTCATCTAGTTAAAAGGATTATTCTTACTCCTTTCGGTTCCAAACTAACGCATAAATGAAACCAGGAACCCTGAAGTGATGCCCTGTCAAATAGTGACAATTTAAAAAGTTACAGTGTCCGTACATACATACATACATACATATAAGCATGTGTGCATATATCTATAAATGTATTTATGCATGTGTTCTTATGAGGTGACATTTCAAAGCTGTTTTCTATTGAACTGAAGAAATATTCCTCTTGTAATTTGAATAGGCCAACATGATAAATTGATACACCCTCATTCTCTGTATTATATTCCTATTATTTATACATGTATGAGTATGTAATAGTTGAATTCCTTATTGCCATTTATCAACAACTTTCTTGAGCGCTGAAATGATGGATATTGTTGCCAATGTAAATTGAAATTCATTTGGGAAAATAACACTTTATAAATTATGACGTATTTTGTGTGCTCATCCAGTACATGTGGGTGTCATTTAATATTTTCCATAGTGTATATTTAAGTAGGTATATATATATAGAGAGAGAGATACCCATGCATATGGCTGTCATCACACCGTCATTTTTCGCTCATTCACCATTATTTTTCTTCATTCCATAAAAACAACAACAAGTGTACATAAACGCACAATAACATGCAGGGTAATGTACAAAAAAGTTAAAAACCACAAAGCATATTGTGTCGTATAGCGCATTATGCATTACGAAAACCGTTGCCGTTATACTTTGAGTGTAATCCACAATGTGCCGATAGACTTGACTTATGCCTTGCGTTCATTGTGTGTGTGTGTGTGTGTGTGGAAGAAAGTGATGACGTCCATGGAGAAAAAAATGAAATTGACAGTATTTGCTCATAGGAGGGAGAGAAAGTGAAGAATACGCTTTATCTATCCAATAAATATCTATTGTCATTGTCTATGCTCAATTCCCACTTCTCTATCAAGTTTATGTACTTAAGCAAAAGTTACGTCTTTTATTATCACTATTATGTGGTATGTTATTACGTTTTTATTTTTGTACTGTTGATTTTCGTGCACAAGTACGTACATTTATCCCGGGGTATTATGATAGGCACCACTTACTCTACTTTCGTTTGCGTATCAATTCTATTTCAGTCGACTATCTTTATTCTTTCTATATTATTCAGTTTCTTGTTTGATGGGCTTGAAGATCCACGCTAATTTTTACAAAACAAACAGTCACATCAACTTGCACGATTGCTACAACAACTCAGGTTGCACGATATTGATTTTTGGATAGTTTACAAAATACAAAGTACAAAGAACATAAAAAGTTCAATTGATGACGTCGGGAAGAAATATTATCCACAGGTCATTTTTTAATTCAATAACATATTTCGTACTATTGATTATATTGCAGATGCATTGAAAAAGGCATGGACAACTATGGGCTTGACTTGTTATACACGCTTGCATAAGGTTTATAACTACAAATTGATATATATTCATGTGTACATAGTGCATACACATATATTGTATTGGTATAATACAACACTTGTGTGTATATACATTATACATTGATGAATTAATGTTGGAAAGCGTCAAATAGAAGAAAACTTGGTTGTTTCATTCTCCACTCCCTCTTCGACATCCTCTGACAATGTCAAATGCCAACTCATGATGATGGTGATGGAAACTACACAATCGACAATTTGAGAGACTTCATTTTTAATTCATTTTCCCTATTCAATTTCATCGAAATTTCAACCAAACGCCTAATTTGAACAACCTGCCAGTAAAACTCTCGAAAATCGGAGTTTTGAGTTTTGAGAGCTGTTCGAAATAACAAGTGGAGGCCTGGAACACTTTGAACAATCAATTTCTTTCCTGGAGTAGATTATTACTGCTGGTTCTTCTCCGTATAATTGAAGTACGAGAGAATTGGTGAAAAGTGTACAGTAAAGTGTAGAGTTCTACGGGTTCACACTGTACACGGTGCACCGTACACCGTATACCGTACAAAACCAATACATAGTCAATAGTCAACAGCATTCTAACCTGTTTTGTGGCTGGCTTTCGTCCTGGCTTTCGTTTCTCTACGGGAAGTTCACTGTATTTTTACGGTTTGATGTAGCGGTGAAAGAGTAGCAGGGAAAATTGGGAAAGTGCTTTAATATGATTTTCTACAGATTGTCAAAAGCTTTTCAAAGAAAAATCTTGACTTGAAAATGCCCCAAAGATACGTACTTAATACATAAAGAGTTGTAGGAATGGGGAAGTAGGGTTTGTTGTGTAATGGTAATGGTATCTTTGTATCACTGCCGCACTATACATACAATATACATACTAGCACTTTCTGGGTAAGGCTATTATCTGTAATCTGTACTCTGTACATTCTACATACAAAACTTACACTATACACTTCTGTTCAGACAAGATGCCTGTCCTCCAAACTTTCGCAAAATTTTTTAGATAAAAAACATTGGTGCTTTCATAAAGAAGACGAATTCCTGACTCATATAGGTCAACTGACGTAAAAAACTAGCTGTCCATACTTTGGAAACGAGAAGATACCGGGAAATAAAAAAATAGAGGTTATTGAGAATCAAAGAAAACAAGCCCTGGTTTTCCATTTTTCAACATTTCAGGAAAAAGGGGGACGCCGCTGAAAGAAATCATGTATGGTGGATATTGTTCGGTTATTGAGCGACAGGGTATTTAAGAGGTGTCAAATCTATGACAAGCGATACATTGCAAAGACGAAGCACGAAAGACTTATCAACACAAGGAAAGCTTTACTGCTCATTATTGGTATATCTATGGTACAGTTTCTCTATTGTACTGTTTTTTTCAAATTTTTCAATTTTAGTGTCAGAGTCTGTTTTTCTCTTGCTCATTGTACGCAAAATTTAACTAGACCTATAGTAGTTGTTACGGTAACAACAACATAACACCATTACAATACCTGGTTATCACTCATTGTTTCTTCCGTTTGTAGTTACATTGACAGAATATTGTACAGAATATGAAGGGGGTTCCCTTTAAATAATTGAGGTTTTCCTCCTGACTGACAACAGGCTTTTACAGAGCAAGGTTTGTTGTATCGAGGACATCCGATGCATCATTTATACATTTTAATTCTCTGTCTCATCGCCTTAATACACACAAACACAAGTATACATAATCCGATGCTTGTTTTGGGTTTGCTTCTATTTGAGGAACTAATGGAAGGAGATAAATGTGAGCGGATTCGACGCCTGTGCCATTAAATTTACAGGCACACAGATGCATTGTTGCGCTTGCAATTTAGCCGCAAATATATTGAGTGGTTACACATACATATACATTGTATTGAATACAGACGGGTTGAGTCAACGCGTAAATTCTTCATTCTTATTAGTCATTTTGTATATTGTACGCGACCTGGTTTACAAATAACAACGTCAACAAACTTTTATCTTCTTCTCTATATAATTTGAATGTCTCCGCAACACAGACCTTCCACCGACCTAATAATATCATAATAATAACATCATAAAATTTAGTTAAAACACTGAATCTTCTAACTCTGCAATGTATTATTGTTTACACTCTTATACTACTCCAATATGCTACTGGCCCATAAAACTGGTATTGTAGTTTCCAAACTTAATAATCCCAGTTCTTGCAAATGAAGCTTATTCAATCGCAGTGTATTTATTTACTCACCCTCCACATGCACATCTCCTACTGCGCTGATGTAGATACTTACATTGTGTAACTATAAAAGTGGTTATTAGGGCTCATCTAAATCTGATGATGACGAACCCGAGACCCCCTGTTTAATATTCATCGAGGAGAGAGAATCTCCATTTCCAATTCGGAAAACACACTCGACTTTGGAAAGTGAGTGATTCGGAGAATTCTTTGATGTTGATTTACACTATTTGAACTATATTCGTATGTTCGCATTTCATAGTATCCAACATGTACTTTTGTAACAAAATTTTTTAATTCAATTACCAAATAAATAAAAAGACAGAAAGGTATATGGTGATCATTAGACTCACACACACGTATATTATACACAAATACATACATGTACGTACTTGCGTGTGTTAGCAAAATTTGAATCGGAGTTAGTTGCCCTGAATTTTGTTTTTGACTGAGAAAGTGAAAACTTCTCGTATTCACTCTTAAGAGTCTTATTGTTTTCTGATCATGTATTTACACCTAACTGTGTGCACTGTGCACAGTCAAGTGTGGTGACTGATCCTTGAAAAAATTTAAATTTAAACTGAAAAACCGTTCCAATGTCACTATTTTTTTCGTATCGCGTTAATCAGTGATGGTTACAATTTGAAGCATTTCCTAGTCTACCTAATTAATCGATAGTATGTCAATATATATGTAGGTATAGTGTGTTTCCTTATTGTTAACCTTACAACTTACAGTTTAGTTTAATTTTTGGAGACTCACTTTAGGCTGCTGTAGCTGCAGATATTGTTAGCAACTAGTAACACAGCGGATGTAAAATATTCCTATATAGTTAGCAAGATGTGACTATATGTATAATGTATGCATTTGCATACACATGTTTTATGTAGATTTTTAATTAGATACCTCGCGTTATTAATTACAGAACGACATTCTTCCTGGAGAAACAAGGAAATCCTTTACCTCTCAAGGCAAATACCTTTAGTTTCCTCTTCCCTAATCGTTTTTACGCATACTTTTGCGTCGTTTTGATGGTACCCTCATCGTGAAAAGTTTAACCAAATGCCCTCTTCCTGCTTGATTATGCAGGTACTATTTATTAGGGTGTTTGGTGACAAGGAATTAGTGTGAAAGCAAAGATACTCTCTCTCGTATTTTATGACTAGAATATAAAATACACACTGCTTTTGCATAAAAGGCGTAATGTAGTTGAAAATTCTGCATCCGCCAGAAAAGAATCCTTACGTATATAAAATGTTATTACCATATTATGTAAATTCATTTAATTAACTGAAAAATTGAAGGAATTCTCGCTTTTACATTTAAAAAGTGGTATATCCGCGAAACGTAGAAAAAGGAATGGTAATCAAAATCAGCAAGAAATGCCTTTGTGTCTTAGAATTTTTAGGTTTTGTTACAACGTTACTGTAGTAGCAGTTACAAAATCTAAAAATCGTAAGACACAAAGGCATTTCTTGAAACAAGCTTTGCATATTATTATGATGTACATGAATAACTGATCCATTTTCCGAAAAAAGTATTAGATTGGGAAAAAAT